>PVIW01011498.1:0-37177 GCA_004026585.1 Noctilio leporinus | reverse complement strand
TATACAAAGGGCCCAGAGGCATATGAAAGAATGCTCAACATCGCTAGTCATCAGAGAGATGCAAATTAAAACTGCATTAAGATACCACCTCACACCTGTCAGAATGGCAATCATCAGCAAATCAACAAACAACAAGTGTTGGCGAGGATGCAGGGCAAAGGGAACCCTCATACACTGTTGGTGGGAATGTAGGCTGGTGAAGCCACTGTGGAAAACAGTATGGGGTTTCCTTAAAAAACTAAAAATGGAACTGCCTTTTGATCCAGCAATTCCACTACTTGGACTATACCCAAAGAAGCCTGAAACACCAATTCATAAGAACCTATGCACACCTATGTTCATAACAGCACTATTTACAATAGCCAAGTGCTGGAAACAGCCTAAGTGCCCATCAGTGGATGATTGGATCAAAAAACTTTGGTACATTTACACAATGGAATTCTATGTAGCAGAAAGAAAGAAGGAACTTGTACCCTTTGCAACAACATGGATGGAACTGGAGAGTATTATGCTTAGTGAAATTAGTCAGTCAGTGAAGGACAGATATCATATGGTCTCACCCATTACGGGTCAATAATGAGCAAAACTAACAACATACAAAGCAGAACCAAGTATATGAATGCAAGGAATAGGCCTTCAGTGGTGAGGGGGAAAGGGGTTGGGGGGAGGGGGAAGGCAGAGGCGGGGAAGGGGAGCAGCTTAGTCAAGAACTTAGTATAAAGGAACCATGGACATGGACAACAGGTGGGATTGACTTTGGGGGAAATGGTGGGTGGGGAGGGGGACAGAGGGGAGCAAAAAGGGGATGGATGTAATACAACAATAAAATTAAAAAAAATTAAAATAAAATAGAAGATAATTGGCCAAACCCATAAGTACTTTGAATAGCACAGAAACAGGAGGGACAGTGGTTCTGGGTCTACAGGATTATGCTACTGATAAGGGACTGGCAGGGGCTGCCTGCTTGTCCGCAGTGCTGGTATTTCAGAAGGTCAAGAGTAGAGCTTCCTTGGCTGAATCCAGTTGAGTGTTTAAGCCTGAACTTAACTTGTAGGAACCCCACTTATTCTTATGTTTCACCTATAAAAATTAAACAAAAAGTAATACCAAGTCTAGCCAACTAGTCTCAAGGGTAAGCTTATGACCATGAAGAATAAATGTCAAAGTAAAGAACCAGGGAGTGGCTTGATTGCTATAGTAGGGTCTCTACATGCAAGAAAAGAATAAAGAGTATTGCTTTGGTTTTTTAAAACAATTTTGAAGTTGTATACTAGAATGCTTGTATTGAAAGTAAATTCCACTGTTAGTACTAATAATCAACATTTCTAAGCTCTAACCACATTAGTATTGGATACTCTGCTAAGTACTTTACATGCACTGAATCATTACATATGTACAAGAACACTAGAAAGTGGGTGGTATTTTTATACTCATTTGTACAGATGAGGAACCTGAGGCACAGAGTGGTTAACTGACTTGTCCAAAGTCTGATACCTAGATAGAGAGTCAAGATTTAAGGGTTAAGTCCAAAGCTTCAATTTTGAACCTAAATTCTTCATCACTAGTTCTCTAGGTGTCTATTTAATTGTGGAGCATCTGCCAAATTGAACTGCATGAATCAGCTGCTATCATGAAAAATTTTCTTATTCTTTTTGCTTATTTATATCCTTCATTTACTTCAAGGCCAAGTTTAAGGCCCTCCCACATAAAGTTTTTGCTAGCTGCCTAGCTTGCAGTAATAATTATGATTACAGTGATAGTTAACATTTAATGATCGCATTAGGGGTAGGCACTCCTTATCCTCCTCCTCAGCTCTACACTTCTCTAAATCACCTCCTGTTATCTGTCTTAGATGGGGTTTCCTGGCACTCACATTCTGCAATGAAGCTTTGCATGCAGCAGGTTTATGGAGGAATGACCTCAGCATGGACATGAGGGGGGTGAGAGAAGCAGAAATGAGAAAATGGAGCAGTTCAACTGTGATATGGTAGCTACAAAACCTCACTTCACAGACAGCAGGGAGTTCTGAGCTGAGATAGTCCTTGTGAGTTATCTTGAATTGAACGATGGGACTAATCTTTTATCTCACATTGAGCCATCTTGAATTATCTGCCCATTGAACCATCTTGCATTATCTGCCCCTGGGGAGATAGAATGACTCTGAGGCACACAGCTTCTTTTTGACCAGCAATGTCTGGAAAGGAATTCAGCCATGGGCCTTACCTGGGTCTTGAATGGGAGATTTAGATAACATAGCATAGCTCTGTATCACCTGACATTCTAAATATTTGTTATTGTTTGTTTATTGCCTCTTTCCTCTCTAGAATGTATTCTCTAGGATATGAAGGATCTTTGTTTCTGCCATAGCCCTAGCCTGAAGAAGAGCACTTGGTACAGAGTGCATAGTGGGATCGCAAAAATATTTGTTGAGTGAGTCAGTGTACAAAAAGTGAGTATATATCTAATTTGTTGATGAAGACACCAAAGTCTCAACAGACTAAATTATTTTCTTTAGGTCTTGATACCTAGGGAGCTTGGCAGAGCATTATCTGGCTCAAGTCCTTAATCATTTCACTAGGAAGTTTCCAATTTTTAGAGCAAGGGAAGATAATTTAACACATATCCTTTATTTTATTGATGACAAATTAATGTCTAAAGTGAAGAATCCTCATAAGCCGAAATACCAATTGAACTGCCAAACAGAATGTGTCATTTTGCCTTTACCAATTAGATCATACAGCCAAGTAACCTAGCCTGAGATAAGTCTGTGACACCTTTGTGAGGCACAGTAGTCTTGGTACATAACTTTGCTTTGTTAACATACATCTTTACCTCTATGATATCTAGATTATGAAGTTTCCCAGATAATTTTGAGGGCTTCTGAAACTGACCAATTTTTGCTGAAGATTTGGCATGGGATGGCTCAGTTCCAGTTTTCTCAAGAGGCTCTGTGAGCAGGTTGTTTTTCACTGTGTTCAAAGTCTAGAGACCAAATATGAACTGTCAAAGAGAAATATGCAGGCTTACATTGTGGCAGAGAGCAAGCATGTCTTAGAATTTAATTCCCAAGGTTCTGGCACCTTTGGTTGGTGAATTCTTAAGGCTAAAATTATCTCTAGGGAATTGGGAAGTTAGGACAGCAATAGGTGTGACAATGAAAAAGATATTTGTAAGGTTTTATTTTTAGCGTGAATAAATTGAAGGTGAGGAAATAATTAGATGTGTTAGCAATGGTTCCAGAACCATCAGTTACAGGAAACTCTCTGCCTATCTCCAAAACTACAGATAACTGGAAGAAGGGGAAAAAACGCAAAAGAGAGAGAGAGAGGGGAAGGGGTTGGGGGTGGGGAGGGGGAAGTTGGCCCTGTAAATAAGACAAGGAATGGCATTTCATGGCCCTGCCTAAGTCTTTGTCTTATATTCGAGGAACCAAAATCATCCTCTCATTACTCCTTACCCTACCCCTACTCACCTTTGATTTTCCCCTCTCTGATGAAGCTGCTAATTCTCTAACTCCAGTGTGCACAAGATCACCTGGAAAACCTTGTTAAAACAGAATCCTGGGTCCCCCTAGATTTAGTAGGTCTAGGGTGGGGTCTGCTGAAAATCTGTATTTCTAATACGTTGCTGATGGTTCTGGCTTTGGTTCAGAGCCCACATGTAGAGAACCAGGGATCTAGACATATTGAAATTCCTCAGTTCCTAGAAAGTTCCATACTCTCATCTTTGCACCTGCACACATGCATACATAAGAGAACAAAAGTTTTCCAATATTCTTACCCCACACCTCACCTCACCCTGCATCCCCATCATTTTCATGGCCAGCTTTTATTTAACTTGAAAGTCTCTTAACATATCATTCCTTTTCGGAAGCTTTCCTTGATGCTAGTTTGCTTGGGTTTTTTCCTTGTGTTCCCTGAAACATCACATGTAACCCTTTATTGTTACCTTCTGAACCTCTCACTAGCTTTTGTGAAAGCAGGGAATACATTTATCCCTTTCATATTTGAATTCCCAGTGCATACCTCTATATTTGGCCAATCTATTAATATTTTTTTGATTGAGTTAAGGATGAATAAATATACACTTAAACATTTTTCTGTTTGTTTTCACTTTTGCTGTTTCCTTTCAAGTGCCCTTTACTTTCTCATTGTGTCAGATTTCATAACAAACATATTAAAATCAGAAATAAACTCTGTTCACATCCTAGGATAACAACTTACTCAACAAAATTGAAAACATTGCCAATTACATTTCTTCATCTCAGAATGAGAATAGGTAGCATGTACAAACGCAGACTATATGTGTTATGTATATGTATGCTTTATACATATGTATGCTAACTTCAGTAATATTGCAATGTTAACTATTTACAGAAATGCTAAAATTATTGTTGAAAAAAATATTCAGTCTGCTTTGGGTTTGTATCCAGCAAATATAAGATAACTTGAATTTATAAATAACTGTAGTGCAAGAACGTTTTTAAAAGAATGCTCAGTTTATTAAAAACATGAGGATATAAAACTCAGCCGGTTGTGAATTAGTTATTTTATATCTGGTGGCAAGGTTGCCATATCCTGTGTTTGCCTATCTTACAACACAGTAATGTGCCTACGCATGTCACGCTCTGGTTTGTGCACATGCGGTTAAATCTTTTAAAGGGCTCCTGCTATTTTGCCAAGAATTCTTGTTACTCGATTTAAATTCACTTAACGACTGTTTCCCTGGAAAAATTACAGTGCAACACAGCTTAATACTTCTGCTTCTTACTTCTTCATATAGGTCTTGGTAGA
The DNA here is from genome assembly GCA_004026585.1 of Noctilio leporinus. NCBI lineage: Eukaryota > Metazoa > Chordata > Mammalia > Chiroptera > Noctilionidae > Noctilio > Noctilio leporinus. Next base: position 32,384 of record PVIW01011498.1, on the reverse strand, counting down.
GTTGGCTGGATTTCTTTTATGAACATCTGTCTATTCAGCATTGTGACTTCACAATGAGATACAGTAAAAACAGACATGCTGCATTGGGTTAATACAAATCTTAACCTGTTATATTAAATATAAAATTATTTTAATTTCATATTGGTACTGTGCAAATAAAAAATTCAAATTGTGTCTGTGTTTTTACATAGGCAGATAATATTTAGTATTTATAAGTATTATAGAAGATACTTTTCACCTGATTTGGGCAATTTGACAACTCTTTCATGGTATTCTCAAATTTTTCAGCTCTGAAATATGACAGACTCCCATGTGGATGGAATTCAATTGGGAAATAGGAAGTAAAGCTATAAAAGGAGCACAGTGCCTTGGCTTCCCAAAGGACAATTTCACCAGGCATCAGGTGTTTCTACTTTTTTTACCAGAATCTATGTATCTCCACTAATAGCACCACCACTAGCTGGACTCCCCTAGTGCTCTAAGACTCTCTTTCAGAAGTAACTACCGACCAACACAATACTCCTAATCCTGTCTTGAGTTTAGTACGACCATGCAACAGATGAAGGTGAGAGGTTAACTGCAATTAAAAATTATCAGCAGTTATGATAGGCTCCACACAACTGTATTGAGATTAGATTTTCTCCACTTTGGCCTTGGTGATTTTCCAGCAACTAAAACATGCATTGAAAAAAAAAAAAAAACCACTTTAAGTTATAAGTCAATAAAGCTGATGATTTGTGTTGTCTTAAGAATAGCTCTCAATCCTGTAACATATAGAGAGAATATATATTTTACTAAATTTGGAACAATTTGAAATGTCTAAGACATACTTTTGCTCTTTAAAATAATTCAAGATTGTAAAGTCAAACAGCCTGAGAGAAAAGTTTAGGCAATTTATATGATGGTTGATAAAAAATCCATTTATTCTCAAATCAAGTCAATTTAAAATTAGACTTTGAGAATGACATAAATAAGGAATTCTTTTAAAAGTCCCTAGTATGGTTTAGTGGTGAGTTTCTTGAGAACAAATAACATAATTTACTATCTTTGTTTTTTGTTTTTGTTTTTGCCAGCTTTATTGCAGTATATATAATTAGCATATAATAATTATTTATATTTGTGGTATACAATATCATGTTTTGATATTAGTGTACATGGTGAAATGATTACCGCACTTGAACTAATGAACATATCCATAACCTCACCTAGTTATTATGTGTGTGTATGAGTGTGGTAAGAACAATTGTGATATAATCTTGCAGCAAATTTCAAGTATACAATATAGTATTAACTATAGTCATCATAACCAAATCTTTGTACCCTTTGACCAGCATTCAGCATATTGTTATTAATATATGCACAAAATAAACAAATAAAAGGTACTAAAATATATAGTAACATGAACTGGTTGATATTAATGAATGCCTTCCATTTGTCAGACACATGCAAAGCAATGTAGGAAGCACACACACACACACACACACTCACACACACACAAAGAGAAAGAAATAGTTCTGACCTCAAAAAGCAAAATAAAACAAATTCCAATCAAGTGATAATGGCTTATATCACAGGGATCATGTTTTTGTATATGTTGTTGTACATAACTGATATAAAATAAACCTATATTCTGTTTTAAGAAATAGACCCACTGTTGTTTATTAGTTTCCCATTAGGTATGAGCCAAATTATCACTGTACATTGAGATGCACATTCTATATGTCTAAATACCTGTTAATAGTTAATAATTTTCTTTCTAGCTCATTTAGCAAAGTTATGATCTTTAATATTTTTTCATATTAAGGCCTTCACTCTATCTTACAGTATGTAAGCCTTGTTCCCATCATTTAAATCTTTATTTGATACAGGCAAAACTGCAGCAAAAGATCTTTTGTCAATGTGAAAAAAGGAGACTTCCATTTTCTATGCAAATAGTTACTCTTCATCAAGTCCCTGCACATGTAAGGTAATCAGGTTAAATGCATCATTTTGCCCTTTAGAGTGCTATCTTCGGTCTACTGCATATGTGCATTAGTTCAGAAATCTGCATTAAAACAAACATAGTTTTCTGAACATGATGCATGGTGATTTACAAAGAATTATAGTCTTCTGAAAATCTGTGTATATATTCAAACACCCATTGTTTTAAGAAGAAATATAAATTGTTAAGAGAGTATAAAGAATTGGAGGTAAGAATAAAAATTAATCATGCAGAAAATTAGAAATAATGATCAAGCTGAATAGGAAAAGTAAAAGACAAATAATTGGGTAAAAGGGAACTCAGTCCTGGTTTTGAGCATTAATATGAAAAGGGCTTGATACATAATGTTCCATTTCAACACGTAGCGGCTATGGGAAACTGGTAAGTTACTAAATGTCTTTGTGTTTCAGTTTTCTGATTCATAGAATGGGCATGATAGGTAATAGTACCCACATCAAAGGTTAAGTGCCTTATAGCCATAAAAATAAAGCTTGAGTCATAATTAGAGTTCATTAAATATTATATTATGAAATTTCAATGTTAGACATTATATTAAATTTCCATCACAACCTCCTAAACAAAAGCAGGGGTTTCCTTTATGAGAAGCTAAATAAGTATTCAACTAGTTTAAGCACAAAATTTTATTATAAGGGGCCTTCATCACCTCATAAATTAGGTTATATTGAAACAACCTAACTGCTAGAAAATTCTTCTTTTCTACTGATGTTTACATTTAGAGGTTATAGATGCTAGCACTGAAAGTGTGCTATTGATTGAAGATTATTTCAAATTAAAGTCTTATTTCTGAGATTTATTCACCTCTAGGTAAACTCATAAATATGAAATCTACCTCCTGCATGATTAATTAACATTTTTTATTACTCAACCTGGTCCTCTTTCAGCTTCATGCTTCACCTTTAATAATCCCCCAAATTTTTGCTATTGTTAATAATGACTTAGCTAATTTTTCCTTATTAATGAAACAGATTGTGTGTCTTTCAACCAATAGGCTGCATCAAACATAATAGAGATTTTTTTAAAAACAGAAGTTTAAGGAGGAAAATATGTTAACAAAAAGTTTATTAAATTCTACCTAAAATACCCCCAAATTTAAGAATTAACACTTAACTTATAATTAAAATCACAAACATCATGTTTTTACATGACCTAAGCCAGTAACAGTTTGTTACCCAACAGAGAAACACGCAACACTGCTGATCTGTGGCAAATAAAAGTATATGACTGGTAGGGAACATGCTATTTCTTCATATTTTAGCCTTTTGAAAATTACATGTTCTTTATTTGATTAAATGTATATTAAAAACTAACATGTACAGAAAATCTTTTGAGACACAAAGATATAGAGGATATAGGTTTTTGATCTCAAACAGCTAACAATTTAGTAAAAAATGAAACCCACAATAAAACACACTAGAAAGTCTGAGGAAAGAGTGATGATCTCTTGCTGGACTGGTCAGAACACTTGAGGAGGGGCAGCAAGTGAGCTAGACTAACCATTTGTGATGTGATAGGTTTCTGAATATATCAGTTGGAAGTAATCAAAGAAGTTTAGAAATAAAGATTAAGAATTTTTTTTTTTATATAAAGCATCCACACATTTTCCCAGATCATACGCTAATTAGAGAAAAGTAATGATGTCAATTTGGATTAGACTAAAGAAGACTTGAATATTTGTTGAGAAATTTACATTTTATTCAGTAGAAATAAAGCAATGTTTTGATACCAAGTGGAATAGCGGAAAATTAGTCAAATGGAGACATAAAGAATAGATTAGAGAAGAAGAACTACAGATACAATTTTGCTCCTTAATTATCAGGATCATTTCCCATCTATCAATTTTTAAAATTAATCAAATTGCTTAAATATGAAACCATACTAAAATAGCTAAATATTATGAATGTTTTAAAAATAATTAAGTGATTAAATTCATTCATTTGTATCTACATAACTTTTTTTGGGGGATATAAATGTGTAAGACATAGTATAAGATGCTATGTTGAAATACTATGATTCAATAATTTACAGTTGGGTTACTTAATGTTGATCATGATGATTTTTATATGGTTATTTACTTTATGTGATATATATATAGTTCATAGTTTCTAGTTTTGGCCAATAATACATCTTTAAATGTTGATAGATGTGGCTTTTGTGCTCTGAAACGCTTTCTGTAGCCTACAGGTCAAAACCGAAATTTACATGTTGTTCAAATTTAAGGTCTAATTAATCTTTTTAGAGAAAAGGAAGTCATTGCTTATGTGATGGCAACATATTTCTCCAGGGTCATGTGGATAACTGTGAGGCAATGAAAGAAGTAAATTGCTAATTATTAAGAGTAAAATTCCAGTTTTCTTTCAAAAAATTGTCTTTAAATTATATATTCTTACTTTTGATAGCTTTACAAGTTCCTTTCCAGTATTTAAGTAAAATGTTCAAGTGGGCTTCAATATAACAGGATATACTTTATTTTGGTTTTAAAAATGCACACAAAAAATTATTTTCTCTTATTCTAAAATATATTTGCATTTTTGATAAATATGGTGGTATTTTAAGAACAGATGCTTGACTTCCTTATTTTTAAATTTTGCATTACTTTTTTAAAATGTGGGGTATAATTTCAATAAATTATTAAAAATTAAATCAAATATATTTTAAGCACTTTAAAAGGATATGTACGTTATTGGTTAAGTAGATAATTGAAGAGAATACACATGAGAAAAGATAATAAAGTTGACATTACAATAGTTTAGGTACTACTTGAAAAACAAAAGCTAAAGTTAAAGCTAAAGTTTAAAAAGTTAAAGATGAGCTAGAGAGTATGGAGAGAAAGACTGATGTTGTAGATTAGGATTCACATCATTATATTCCTGAATTTATAGTAAATCTATCCATACCCTACTATGACATTATTCATTGAAATTCTCTTCTGGATATAAACAGCATACTTTGAAAATGCAATTTAAAGCTAACCAGATAAAAAATGATCCTTTAAATGACTTTCCCTTAGGCTATAAATTGACTTGGGAGCCATTCTATGTACCCAAACTCCGGCTTTAGACAAACATTTTTCAGATTCTTCTCACTTTGTCTCTTGCAGGGTCTAATAAAAGTCATTTTCATGACATTTACAAATCAGCAATTCTGAATGTGGTTTTTACAATGTGGTTTTAACTGTCCACTGTTGACATTATCTGATGGTTATAAGGTTCTCATCCTGTACCTCCACTGATTGGTTATCATACTTTGATAAAGCTACTTAAGTTTCTAAAAAAAGATATAATCTTGACAGAATTAAAATGATAATTTATGTAATTGCTTGGCATAGTCTTACCGTCACTGGTCACATTACACCCCAATTAAAACCCTCCTACGGCTCCTCATTGTCTCCATAACTCAATATCCTTTATATGGCCAGAGGAGAACCTTCATTTCAGCCCTTATAACTCTCCACCTTTAGCTCTCACCATTTTACCTTCTAGGTCTCTGTTCTTTAATTTCCCATGCTTTCTTTCTCAGGTCAGAGTGCATCTGCCATTCCTTTACTGCTCCTCTTTCAAAAATGAGACCCTACTTCTCATCTTCGGGAAACCACTGTGCTGAGCTAGGGCCTCTCCTCTATGCTCTCCTAGAATCTTTTACATATCTTTACAGTAGTACATACCATTCAATATTAATTTTTTTAATTAAAATTTTCATTTTCTTCCCATAAATCTGGACTACAAATTATGTGAAGGCAATAATTCTTATTATTTTTATCTCCAGAACCTCACTCAGAGTATAGCATATATTAAGTGTCCTCTACATTTTCTGCCAAATGAATACATATTGCACTGGGTCATTGGTGAATGTGGGACTTTTCTGCTAAGGAATTTCAAAATATCTTTCTCTTATATAACATCTGAAAGTAATAGTTGAAATTTAGAGTGAAAACCAAATCCAATTTTTCATATTTAGATCCGAACTTATTTTCTTATTAGACTGATTGCCTGATCTATAAGTCTCAGAGGAACATAAATAACTTACCTACATTTAGCCCTACAAATCTGCCTGAAACCACATTTCTACCTTAATGAAATGATACTCAAATACCATCTTTTAAGAAGTTAGGTGAATTTCTTCACATGTGAAATAAAGTAAGAGAACTGAGGTGCAGGAATGCAATAAATGGAGGCTTCACAGGACAATGACATGACTTTTCCCTGGAGCGAATGTTCCTTGAGTTGCTTCCTTGGCTTTGCACCTAGCCTAAGTCTTGACAAAGAATTTCTTATGGATCAATACTGTTTATCAGTGTAAAAATAACAAAACATTTGTTCCATTGCTTTAAGAGGGCGACAACTAGAGAAATATTGTGGACTACTTAGTGGTTTTATCATTAACATTATTAATCATTCAAATGGAAAGGCTTGGCAGGATAGTGGAGTAGCAAAGAGGACAGGCAACAGCCCTCAAATTTGAGCTTAGCTTCTTACCAGCTGCATGAATCTAAACAAATGGCTCAACTTCTCTAGGCTTTTGTTTTCTCACAAATCAATTATGAAAATAATACTTGTCTCATTGAATAATGAAAGGCTTAAATGAGATAATGCATGTAAGTACTTCACAGCATTTCTGGTATTTATAAGAGGCACAATAAATGGTAGCTATTATTCATAAAGAGTTTTATAATAAATTTTCTATTCTTGAATTCTTATATACAAATATTTTATTAATGATGGAAGTTAGTTTTATTATGATTAGATATTTAGACATTTTTCTAATCAGGAACATTGCAAGAGCTACCCATATTATCCTTACAAAGAGAGCAGTAAGTGAATCTGAATGCCAAAACAAATTCAATGGTAGAGCTGGGTTTAGAATGAATAAGACATTTCAAGGCTTACGTCACATTATATTGAAATACCTCACTCCCTTCATCTTCCATTTTGGTTTTCACTGTGTTGAGGCTATGAAATTAATTTGAGTTTCTAATTAAGTTCATGCACCTATATTTAAACTTATAATGTGCGTTTCAGTGGAGTCTGTCTTGTGATCTCTATTTTTAATGATTAACTGAAATCACAAGCCAAAGCTGCATAATTCAGAACTAATTGCTAAAGTCATATGCTCATGGCTTTATTCTTTCTCAGCTTTCATTAGTACCATATTATGATGCCAACACTGGTGAGCAATTAGGCTAGCACTACCCTCTGCGGCTCTGTGTTATAGCATGTAAGTGATGAATTCTGCATAAAGAGACACCTTGGACCACATTACAATTGAGTTAATGAAAGTCATTCATGGAAGTATTTCATAATAACACCAAAACATTAACTGGTATGACTGTATGAACAAGATCCTGTTTGATAACATTACTAAAAATTTGGGACATTCAATTTTTAACTGTTGGAATGGTACTAAATTAATGTCTTACTTTATGTCCTTGTATGAAAACTTACTTTCATCTCCTGTTTCAAATTCAAACTTCTGACTGTAGCCACTGTATCCTGTTGTTGTCCTCACTCGGATATGAAATATGTACTTGGTGGCTGGCTTGAGACCTGTGATGATGACACTGGGGGCTTTGGACCTTGTAGAGGAATAGGTGAGCTGCTCATGCTCCTGAGGACAGAAAAGAAGAACATGGAAATAAAGCCATTGTTCTATCTTTTTTCTAGAGATATTCCAAAGTTAACCTGAGAAATTATGCCCAGAATATCAAAACTATAGCTTAAAAGGGGATGTAAGCATGGTTTTCCACAATTTAGCACTTAGTTATTTCTCATTAGGATGCATATGATAATGGCCTTGATTGGGAAATTTAAGATGATTAATCTTATGTTAACTGCACTGTGATTTTGGTGATTTGGATTTCTGATCCCACTCTGAGGAATGGTGCGAGAGCATGTGTGCACAAAATGGCGGCTGCATCTGGAGCAAAATGCTCCCAGCAGGGAGCAAGGAGCAAAGGTGGGAAAGTTCAATTACCCGCTACTCACTTCTACCCGCAGGTAGTGCCAAAATGCCGGCGCTATCTGTGGGTAGGCCTGTGGGTGAAAGGAAACATAAATTCATTGTTTTTTAAAGTTTGATATCTTTTGTCCTAGATTAATTGTTCAGTTCACAAACTCATTGATTCCCCAGTAGTAACAACTCAAAACATGTAATGATAAAAATTTGAGAATGGATCTTGTCCCAGGTACCACGATTTCTTTTTAAGATGGAGAAGTTACATAGTGATTGTGATATAAAAATGGTGCGCTCATGATGGAGCATCAAGGACCTAGAATGGTAAGAAAGATTTACCACATCTTCAGAATCAGAGACAGAATGGGGGCTTGGTTCCCAGGTCACTTGCAGTTAACTGCCAGACTACCTCTCCTCACTAACAGGCAAAGGGCTGGCTGCAGCTAACTTAATGAGCTAGACTGTCAAGGTTTTTCAGGTGGGCTATCACCTCAGAACAGGATATTTCACTTTACCTGTACATGGGAGTGACTGCGAACAATATGCTGGTGGTGGTGGGGGGACAAATTAAACTTAACATTGTTTTTGTATAGTCTTACTGTTCAACAACTTTATAAAGATATTTTAATAGCATATCTGGACGAATTTTATTTGTATGAACAATTCTTAATTCATAGGTCAAATTAGTCCATAAGGCCCTTAAATTAATTATCCACTATTTTTTAATGATAAATCTAAGGACAGAGATTCTCAGAGATGGAAATGACTTTCAAATGAGTCACTCAATTAACATTCTCATCAGGGTTTAGCCTTTGCCTTTGCCTAAAAATTTATTGTCCAGAAGATCTTCCAAACTTAACAAGTGAAGTTATAAAAATCTACATATATGTAGAGTGAATCATACTGAATTTATTATCTATGATGCTTTAAGATGTAGATTTATGAAAGTTATTTCCCTTAAGCTACTTTTGAGAGAAAAAATCTTTATCTTAAAGATCATTTTAAAACTATAGCCTTATTTGTCAGCGTTTTATATGCAACATGGTTACTTTGTTTCTAGCTGAGGAACTGAATTTGCATCCATATCCCCACTAATAACACTGTTTATTAAACATGAAGTACAAAGAAACTATGAGTTAATAACAGCAACTGTTATTTATTATTTTTAATGCAAAACCTACTTTATGTTTTAATTTATTTTAAAAATTTGTTTATTTTTATTGTTTATGCTGTTATAGTTGTTCCTGCCTCTTCTACCTTTCCTCACCTCCACCCAGCCTCACCATCTCCCTCCCTACATCAATACCCATATTGTTCTCTATGTTCATGAATTGTGCATAAATGTTCCTTGGTTAATCCCTTCACCATCTTTCTTCCTATACCTCCTATCCTCCTCTGCCCCTTTCCAGTAGCTGTCAGTCTCTTTCATCTAAGCTTCTGTTACTATTTTGAATAACAGCGCATCTTAAATTAAAAAGATAAAACAGACCAATTTCGACTTATATTTATCTCTAGGTAGTTTTGAGATGAAAAAGTAAATAAATAACTACCTAGCATAAAATCCAAGGAAATAAAATTCATAAAAATAGGATGGCAGGAATCATCAGCTAAGGACCAACAGAAGTTGCTTTCTAACATCAGGGTCTTTATGGGTTTTCCCATATTGTGGGAAAACATGTGTGCAATTGAAGAGATGGTATCGTTTCTAGTAGAAATTTGCAAAACTTTTTGGATTCTTCAGTCTCACTTACAAGAAGAGAATATTCCAATTTCACAGAATTTTCTGCAACATAAGAGTTAAGGTATATTTTAAGTGCTGTTTCACAATATGAAATGGTGATTGAAAGAAGAATTCTAACGCTTTGCAAAAAGTATTTAGCCTTGTCCTCAAAGAGAGAAGAAACAGATTCAAAATTTACTCTTAGAATGGTCTCATAATAATTATCTATTTTGCTTTTCTTGCTTCACCAATAGTAATAGAAATTTCTTACTCAGTAAAGTGACGGAGTAAAGAACAACTTTTGCAAATAGGTTTTTGCATATCTGCTGCTAGATAGAAAAGTCGAATAAAAATCCTCCAGTAGAACTGTGCCTACATGGCTCCTCAGCCTAAGTCACAGTAGTGTGATGGCTGCTGCCTTATCTTACTGTGCAGCCTCTGAATATGCAGAGGAGGAGGGTACAGACAATAGCAGTCATGCAAGTTCCTCTTCCCAGTGCATAACAGCTTTCTCTTCTCCTGGTGTTTCCAAGCGTTTGGGAAGCCAAATTAGCACTCACCCATGATAAGCATAGGGTCCATTGTGCCAGAATTTTGGCTAATTGCCTTGCTGCTGACACATCAACTCCAATTGAATGTAGCTGTTACCAGGTAGGGAACATACTATGCCACAGAGCCACCTAGATCTCTTTACTTATTCTGGCAGGCTGAATTCAGAACATGCTTAAATAGGAGTTTGTGCGGTAATTGAAATGCTAGTTCTCTGGTTACTAACATCTTCAACATTGCTAGGAAATACATTTTAATCTCTGCTAAATCCAGAGTAAAATTTTCTTCCCATTTTTAATATTATTTATTTTTGTAGGTTTTTCTTTATCAATCTTTTCAGAAGTTTGGATCAATTTTTGGCTTTATCTCTATTTTTTTCTACTACTTTTAGTATCTGATCTTACTATAAATTATTCTCTTCTTTGACTATGTTTTTGTTCATTATGCTGTCTTCTAACTTCTTGCATTTCATGCCTACCTCATACATTTTCAGTACAATGAACCCTTGAACAACATGAGTCTGAGCTGCACAGGTCCACTTACACTCAAGTGTACAGTTGGCTCTTATATCCTGGTTTGTACATCCATGGATTCAACCAACTGTAGATTGAATACAATATTTTCATTCTTTAGTTGGGGATCCTTGGAGTCAGAGGGCCTACAGAATGTATTATTCTATAGCATTCTGTAATAAGTGACTTGAGTGAGCAACCACGAATTTTGGTATCCTCTGGGTCCTAGAACCAACCACAATAAATAACAAGGAAAGACTATAGTTAAGTTTTGAGAGATCCAAAATATACACATGAATTTTCTACTGCCCAAGGGTCAGCACCTCAAACCCCACATTGTTCAAGGGTCAGTTATATGTTTTTTTTACTATTTAATTTAAGCCTACAAATTTCAAAGTACTGCACTACTTATTAGTCCACAACTTCTTATATTATCAATACTTTCTAAGAACTTGTTAATTTATAAAAAATACAACTTTAAAATTGTATTGTATTTTATAAAAATACAACTTTTTGTGGTAGACCCAGCATTATTATTTACACAGGTTTATGGGTCAAGATAGGTTGTCAGGTACTAAATAAATGGCAGACAGTGAAGCTCCAAAGGCATAATTTCATGGGTTGCAAAGCACACTAGGCTGTGGGTGAAACAGTGGGTGCTCATTGATGACAGCAATGATGGTTTTCTGCATTAATGCATGTTAGCTAAAAGTGAAACAGCTCATATTACCTCTCTTTAGCTAAATGCAGATAATGGCATTAATTGTGGGAGAAACATTTGGGAACAATGCACTTTAATATCTTGTTATATGTATTATTTCCTAAAATAAATATATATAATTCCTGGTTTATATATTTGTATCCACATAGATTAAAAAGCAGTTCATACCCAAATAGTATGAATTTAAGACAATGTTAAACAGAGGCACATGTATTGTTGTCTAAAGATGTTCACTTTTTCTTATGGTCTTTTCCTGAGCAGATCCTGTAGCTCAATTTCCTTGCTCCTTTCCAGTGACAGAAATCAAGGCTTTTCTGGGGATCTAATCTTGCTGTCATATTGAACCTTTCATTTACCTAAAATCCTGAATCTAGCTTCATCTCTGTAAGTGTCAACTCTTCATACTAACTAAAAGGGATGCTGTTACCAGACTCTGGACCTGGTTACATTAAATCTGAAACTAACTTAATGAAAAGAGAGGCTCAGGTGCCCAGTCAGAATGGCTGTTTCTTTCTACAATAAGAAGTAACATCACATATATCAAAAGAAGGTGACATGGGGAGGATTCTGGTTTATAATTTTCCTTTCTTGGTTTTCATCTTGGTTCTAGTTCTATCGTGTACCTTGCTAAGTCACCTTCAAGATTTTGATTTACTCATATATAAAATTCATTTATTCCTCACACATTCATTGAATGCTTGATATATATAAGATTCTAGGGCACTCTAGTAGATTTAGCTTACATAATTACCAAAGTTCTACCTAAGCAATTAAATTCTACATTTCTTTACATGAGAAATACAAGTCCCCTCTCCTTTGCTGTGACTCACTCTCAACATTCCTCCTTTCACTTTTTTGAGTTTACCACTCCCAGTTATGGAAGCAGATTCAATAGGTCAAATGGAATTTCTATACATTATTAACTCTTTGATTTTTATTTTTAATTTTAAATGATTGGATTATATATGCAATTAAAATTTATTTTTCTCCAAGATGGCAGAGGGGAAAGTGGAAGCTACATTAACCTCTTCCCAATCTGGGTTTACAACAAAAGTGAGGAGAAATCATCTGGGGAGAAGCCTTATAACCACACACAGATAGAAGAAACTGTTTCATCACAATGTGACTGGTACTGAGTGCAGAAGAGATTCGAAAGGGCTGACTGGACAGGTTGGGCTATCACATGCAGCAGCTGAAGCTCCACAGAAATATTTCAGCAGCCAAAGAGCTTCCCCTGAGAAATATGTGATCTAAACCACAAGCTGAGCTCCCCAGCCTATAGCACCAGGGCCAGAGAGGAACCCAGATAGCATCTAGCTGCAAAAAATGGTGAGGTTTCTGTTTGTCAGGGGCAATGGCTGGAGACACAAAGAGCTCTTTAAAGGTCAACACAAAATTTTGTTTGCATCCATTTGTCCTGGGCTCCAGCAAAGGGGGTTCATAGTCAACTAGAGATGCTTGAAGAGAGTTTGAGGATAAAGGCTTTGGGGAGAGAAGTGAAGGAATAGCCAATAGGATCCCTGTGCTGACTCATCTTCCATGCTGCAGGAGCCATCTTGCTCAGGCAGAGCACTCCCCTCCAAGTGGCATCAGCTTCATGGGAAGCAATAGCCATGGCTAGAGGAATTACTCTGCCCCAATTTGTGGTGCTTAAATTTACCTGTTAATTACAGATTGACTAGATTAGCAACTGAAGAAGACAGCCACAGACTATGGAAATGTGTAATTCTTGAACAGGTTATCTAGGGCCACATTGGGACACCATCTGACTTTACAAGGGGCAGATCCAGAAAGAGAAGAAAGTGATAAACACTAGATACTACTGAGATGAATTCCACTGTGCCCTTCTTCATGATTTGCATTATTTTCTCTCCTACATACCTTTTAAACATTCATTTCTTATCCTTCAAATTTGTGCATATTAAGTCACTAATTGTTATGTCATAATTTATTTAAAATCTCATTGTTGGCTTCTCCCTTCTCTTACCCATTTTACCTTCTTAATTCCTTTTAACCTTAAAAAAAAAAAAAAGATTTCATTCATTATTTTTAGAGAGAAAAGCGGGGAGGGAGGAAGAAAGAGAAAGAAACATCAATATATGGTTGCCTTTCACTTGCCTCCAGCTATGGACCTGGATGGGGACCTGGTTTGCAACCTGGTTCCATGCCCTGACTGGGAATCGAACCAGTGACCTTTGGGTTCACAGGCTGGTGCCTATTCACTGAGCCAACAGCTAGAGCTTCTCTTTTTACTTGTGCTTTAAATTCTATTTTCTCTCTCACTATGACTTGTTTCTATTCCTCACTCTTACTATTTATCCCTGACTCTTACTTCTTAAAACCATTCTTCTTGTTATCAGACATTTCACATTGATTTTTCCATTCTTAAAATACTGTTATTCTGTCTCCACCTTGATCAATCTTTGCTTGTTGGATGTAGATAGCATAGTTGTAAAATTTCATCAATTTTATTCCTAGATCTTTATTATCTTTGTATTTCAAATCTAAAATTTTACTTTTCTCTCTCTTACTCCATTTTGGCTTCCTGTTGCCCTTTCTATCATTTTAAATTTAAATTTTTCTCTGTCTTATCATGGTTTCATTTCTTGCTCTTATTATTCCCTCTTCTTCTATCCTCCCCTAATCACTTCCCTTTCCTCTAGACATACCTTAAGCTTTTCTTTCTTTCCCCCCTCTTATCTCCATCCCATCTATGTTAATTTTTGTTTACTGGTGGTTGATAGTAATGTGGTAGATTTTTCCCAATCTGATTCCTTTTTGTTTTTCATTTCTTTGTCTTTTTTTTTCTTTTTGTTAGTGCTCTCTCTCTCTTTCTCTCCCGCTCTCTCTCTCTCTCTCTCTAGAGAGAGAATGACCCAACAACAACCAAAACCAAATTACAACCACAGAGCTGACATAAAGGGCATTCCAAGAGCATCAGGTTTGGGAAGTCAAGGAGACAGCATCATTGAATCTCACAGGTCTTGTTCCACAGAAGGTCACTCACAAGGACAGGAAGTCAAAGCAGATCAACATAAGAAATCAAAATAAACAACAGGAGTCACCTAAAATGGGGAGGGAAAGAAATAACCCCTAAATAAAAGGAAAGGGAATCCCCAGAAAGAGTACTAAATGGAACACAGGCAAGAAAACTTAAGACATTGTGTTAAAATAAATAGTTATAAGGAAGCCCAATGAGCTCAGTAAGAACTACAGAGAATTCCAGGGAAGCTATAGGAACTTAGTACTACACCAGCATTAAAAAGGACATAGAAACTATCAAATAGGAGCCAAGAGGAAATGAAGAATACAATTTCTAAATGAACACAGTAGAAGGAATTAAAAGCAGTCTAGATAAAGCAGAGAAGATCAGATCAGTGAGATAGAGGATAAGGTAGAAAAGAATTCCCAGACAGAGTAACAAAATAGAGTAATACTGAACAAGAATGAACAGGGTTTAAGGGAGCTGCAGGACAATATAAAATGTAATAATCTCCTTATCATAGGGATACCAAAAGGAGAAGAAGAAGTGCAAGGGCTAGAAAACCTGTTTGAAAAAAAAGTGACAGAAAACTTTCTTAGCTTGATGAGAGAAAGATCACACAAGTCCAGGAAGCATGGAGGGTCCTAAACAAAATGAACCCAGAGAGGTCCACCATAAGACACATCAAAATTATAAGGCAAAATTCAAAGACAAAGAGAGAATTTTAAAGGCAGCAAGGGAGAAACAGCTAGTAATCTTGACCTGCCACTAAGATTACTCTATCCAGCAAGGCTCTCACTTAAAACAGAAGGAGAAATAAGGAGTTTCCCAGACAAAAATGTCTAAAAGAATATATCTCCACCAAATCAGCATTGCAAGAAATGCTAAAGAAATAGCTTTAAGAGATGAAGAGAGGGGGTTGGGTATGGAAGGATGAAAGGAGGGAGAGAGAGAAACATAGGTACAAAGGGGGAAGAATGGCAATGACTAAGTACATAACAATAATAATTTTAAATGTAAATAGATTAAATGCTCCAGTCAAAATACACAAGGTAGCTAAATGGGTAAGAAAACATGGCATGCATATGCACTGTCTATAAGAGACCCACTTCAGAACAAAAGATCTACAAAGACTGAAAATAATGGGGTGGAAATAATATTTTAAGCAAATGGACATGAAAAAAAGTGGGTAGCAATATTTATATCAGCCAAATATATTTCAGAACAAAGACAATAAAAAGAGAAAAAGGACACTTCATAATATTTAGGGGAACAACAATCATGAAGATATAACCCTTATAACCATCTATATATGTAATGTAGGAGTACCCAAAAATGTAAGGAAAATCTTGGAGGACTTCAAGAAGGATACTGACAGCAACACACTCCTAGTTGGGGATTTTAACACCCCATTGTCAATAATGGACAGGTCTTCCAAGCAAAGAAACTCCAAGGATATTGTGGCATTGAACAATACTCTAGATCAAATGTACTTAATTGATATATTCAGAAACTTTCATCCCAAAGAAAGTATACATTCTTTTCAAATGCACATAGGGCATTTTCAAAAATAGACCAGATGGCAGATCACAAAACAAGTCTCATGAATCCAAAAAAATTGAAATTATACCAAACATCTTCTTGGGTCACAACAGCTTGAAACCAGAAACCAACCTCACGGAAAAAACTAAAAAAAATTCAAATTTATTGAGACTGAATAACATACTATTAAATGGGTCAACGTTCATAACAAGGAAGGAATCAAAAAGTTTCTGGAAACAAATGAAAATGAACACACAACAGCCCCAAACCTATGGGACAAGGCAAAGGCAATCCTCAGAGGCAAGTTCATAGGAATACAAGCCTATCTAAAAAAGACAGAAGAATCTCAAATAAACAACTTAACCATATAGCTACAAGAACTTGAAGAACAACAACAAGCAAAGCCCAGAACATGTAGAAGGAAGGAAATAATCAATATTAGAGCAGTATTAAATAACATAGAGACTAAAACAACGTTTCAAAGGAGCAATGAATCTAGAAGCTGGTTCTTTGAAAAGATAAACAAAATCAACAACTCTTTAACCAGATTCATCAAAAAAAAAGACAACTAAAATCATGAATGAAAGAAATGAAATCACAACTGATACCACAGAAATACAAAGAATTGTAAGAAATTCCTATTGAACAACTAACTATTATGCCAAGAAATCTGACAACCTGAGTGAAATGGACAAATTTCTGGAAACATATAATCTTCCAAAATTGAATCAAGAAGTAGAAAGCCTACATAGACCGATAACAACTTGTAAAATTGAAACAGTAATAAAAAATTCCCAGCATACAAAAACCCCAGACTGGATGGCTTCACAGGTGAATTTTTTCCAAACATTTAGGGAAGAACTAACTTCTATCCTTCTCATACTATTCCAAAAAACTTAAGAGGAGGGAAGACTCCCAAACTCTTTTTACAGGCCAGTATTATCCTAATTCCAAAACCAGGTAAAGATACAACAAAGAACAAAAGAAAATACAAGCCAATATCCCTCTTGAACATAATGCTAATAAAATCCTCACCAAATTATTGGCAAACCAGATCCAGCAATACATTAAAAAGATCATACACCAGGATCAAGTGGGATTCATCCTAGGGATGCAAAGATGGTATAATACTCCCAAATCAATAAACATAATTCCCCCATAAACAAAATGAAAGACAAACTATCACATGATCATATGAATAAATGTTGAAAAGGCATTTGATAAGGTGCAGCACCCATTTGTGATAAAAATGCTCAGTGAACTAAGAATAGAGAGGGCATACTCCACATAACAAAGCCCATATAGAAGAAACCTATAGCCAACATCATACTCAATAAGAAAAAACTAAAAGTTTCCCTTCTAAGATCAGAAACAACAGAAGGGTGTCAACTTTCACCACTTTTATTGTACATAGTATTGGAAGTTTTAGCCATAGAGATCAAAAAACAAAAAGAAATAAAAGGCATCCAAATTGGAAAGGAGGAAGTAAAACTCATTATTGGCAGGTGATATGATAGTGTACATAGAAAACCCTATAGACGCTATCAAAAACCTACTCAACCTAATAAATGAATTTGGCAAAATAGTGGGATATAAGATCAATATTCAGAAATTGAAGACATTTTTATACACCAATTATGAAATACCAGACACACAAACTAGGAAAAATTCTCATTTGCTATAGCAACAAGAAGAATAAAGTGCCTAGGAATAAATTTAACCAAGGAGGTACAGAACACTGAAGTAAGAAATAAGGGAAGATACAAATAAATGGAAGAATGTACTATGTTCATGGATTCAAAGAATTAACATAATTAAAATATCCATATTACCCAAAGCAATCTTTAGATTCAATGCAATACCTATTTAAAAAACAATGATCAATGGATAGGCACCAGCCTGCAAACCCAAAGGTCACTGGTTCAATTCCTAGCCAGGGTGCATAACCAGGTGGCAAGCCAGGTCTCCAGCCAGCTGGAGGCAGGTGAAAGGCAACCATAAATTGACATTTTTCTCCCTTTCTTCCTATCTCCCGCCCTTCTCTCTGAAAATAATGAATAAAATCTTTAAAAATAAATAAATAAATAAAATAAAAAACAATGTTATATTTCACAGATCTAGAACAAAGATTTCAAAAATTTATATGGAACCAAAAAACAACCTGGAATAGGCTCATTAATCTTGAGAAAGAAGAAAAAAGTAGGAGGGATCACAATATATATCAAACTATATTACAAGGCCACTGTAACAGACACATAGATCAATGGAAGAGAATGGAGAGCCCAGAAATAATCCTATAGTCAATTAACATTTGTCAAAGTGGGCATGAGCATATAATTGAGTAAAAATACCCTCTTCCAATAAGTGGCATTGCTATATCTGGACAGGTATATGCAAGAATAGAAGCAAGACCACCAACTTACACCATGCACCAGAATAAACTCAAGATGCATAAAAGACTTAAATGTAAACTGTGACACCATAAAAGTTCCAGAGGAAAACAGGCAGTAAAATTTCAGGTATCCCACATATCAGCATTTTCACCAAATACATTTCCCAGGCAAAGGACACAAAGGAAACAAAAAACAAATGGGACTACATCAAACTAAAAAGCTTCTGCTTCGCTAAAGAAAATATCAAAATAAAAAGGAAGGGATCCAGCCCTATGGGAAAACATATTTGCCAATGATACCTCAGATAAGAGTTTGATCTCCAAAATACATAAAGAATTCAGGCCCTGGTTGGTGACTCAGTGGATAGGTGCCAGACTTTGCAAAGGTCACTGGTTCCATTCCCAGTCAGGGCACATAACCAGGTAGCAAGCCAGGTCTCTAGACAGTTCTATAGCTGGAGGCAGGTGAAAGGCAACCAAACATTGCTACTTCTCTCCCTTTCTTCTTCCTTTCCTGCCCTTCTCTCTAAAAGCAATGAATAAAAAAGAATCTTTTTAAAAATTAAAAAATAATTAACACTCTACTATTACAATCATTTTTTAAAAAAGTGATATCCTAATTAAGCCAATGATAAAAATCTTGATTTACTGGGTAGGTGACTGAAACTATAGATTCTTAAGGAAACAAACCAATATTAAAGGTGGACTTAAAGGACTCTTGTTGGATGCACAGTTAGTGTTTAATAAATGTCTGTTGATCTATATCCACAAAGGAATACTTAGATCATTTACCATTGAGGTATATGGTGCCGGTCTGGTCACATCATTGGGAGATAGACTTCTGAAACTTATTGCTCTGTAGTTTATGTTAGGGTCCATTCCTTGTGTTGTACATTCTATGGGTTTTAACAAATGTATGATATATATCTACCATTAAAGTATTGTACAGAATAATTTCACTGCCCTAAAAATCACCTACTTATCTCTTCCTCCCTCCAAGATCCTAGAAATCATTGATCTTTTTACTATCTTCATAGTTTTGCCTTTGACAGAATGTCATAGTTGGAACCATATAGCACATAACCTTTTCATATTGATTTCTTACACTTAGCAATATGTGTTTAAGTTTCTTCTATGTCTTTTAAAGGTTTGATAGTTTATTTCATTTTATCATTGAAAAAATTTTATTGTCTGGATGCACCAGATTGTTTAGCAAGGACATCTTGGATGCTTCCAAGTGTTGGCAATTATGAAAAAGTTGCTATAAAAATTTGTATGTATGTAAGGTTTCAACCAAGAAGTGTGATTGCTGGATCATTTAATAAGAGTATATTTAGTTTTGTAGCAAATTGCCAAACTGTCTTTCAAAGTGTTACCATTTCTTATTCCCACCAGTAATAGCTCCTATTGCTCCATATCCTCTCCAGCTTTTTAAAAAAATTGTTGTTGTATTACATCCATCCCCTTTTTGCTCCCCTCTGTCCCCCTCCCCACCCACCCATTCCCCCCAAAGTCAATCCCACCTCTCCAGCTTTTGGTATTGTCAGTGTTTTGGATTTTGACCTTAATTATAGTATCTAGTTGGCATCTCACTGTTTTTATTTGTAATTCCCTATGACTTATGATGTTAAACATCTTTCTCAGTGCTTACTTGCTCTCTGTATATCTTCTCTGGTGAGGTGTCAGGGTCTTTGGCCCATTTTCAAATTAGGTTGTTTGTTTTCTTATTGTTATTGCATTTTAAGAGTCCTATATATACTTCATTTAACAGTTCTTTATCATGTGTGTCTTTTGAAAATATTTCCTTCTAGTTTGTGGCTTGCCTTTTTATTCTCTTGACATTGTCATTTTGTAGAGTAGAAGGCTTTCATTTTAATGAAGTCTAATTTATCAATTTTTTCCTTTCATATATTACAAATTTCACACTATCTAAAAATGTTTGGATTGATCATCACCAGAGTCGAAGTCACCTAGATATTTTCCTATGTTTTTTTCTCAGAGGTTTATAGTTTTACACTTTATACTTAGATCTATGATCTATGTGTTAATTTTGTGAACAATATAAGGTTTATGTTTAGATTCCTTTTTTTAAAAAAATATGGATGTATAGTTGTTCCAGCATAGTTTGTTAAAAAATAAAACAAAAAAATCCTACCTTTTAAATTTAATCTTAAATTGCCTTTGCTTCTTTAAAAAGAAACAAACAAAACAAAAAACACTTGCCACCCCAAGCAGAAGCAAAAATTGGGAAGGCTTCCAACTCACGTACTGATTCCCCTGATTCCAGATCTAAGTTAATAGCACCATCACAGGAAGTGAGGCTGTTCCCAGCAGAGCTCAGTGCTCGGAGATAGAAGCAAGCTAGAATAATTATAAATTTCTCCTCCAATGAGACTGAATCCACAATGAAGAGATACAGAAAGAGAAAATGCATTGAGGTTGAATAAATTCTTCTTTTTTTGGTGTTGTTTTCTAAATCTGGGATTTTTGCTTTGCCTTTGGATTCTGTTTTGATATCCTTAAATAACATCAGAGTTGGATTCTGTGGCTGGTAACCAAGAGAATTGCTTTCTTTTCTCAAATTCATTTAAATATGCAGATAGTTTCTAATACAGGGAGGGAAGGGATTAAGAAGCTAGTTGGTGGATTGTTCTAAACTATTGGGTGAGGTGTTCTGAAATATTTCTTCTTAAGTAAATAATTAGCTACTCTTATGACAAAATGACAAATTATGCAGAAGAAAAATGTTGAAGTAGATATTCCAAGTACACAACTGCTTTCTGACTGCACTCTTGGAGAAGTGTCATTTAGTATACCATGGGTATAATTTACTACAATCAGCTCTTGATTATCCCACATAATCCAAAATAGGAGATAACCCTAAATCACTTTGAAATGAATTCATGACATTTTTACATTCCTTCCAATGTGTATTTTGTTTCACCTAAAATGAAAATTAAATGCATTCCTTGAATATTAAACATTGAGTAACAGCAGGAGATGGCACCAAGGTACACCTGATGGAAGATTATTGATCTGGATTTAAGCTGTCATAATTGATTTTCAGAAAACAGACTATATATATATATATATATATATATATATATATATATATATATATATATATAATTAACTGCTTGAAATAGTGTGTAAATTTACTGTTAGGGAAAATGGCTAAATTACTACAGTGTGACCTTTAGAATATGCTGATGTTAGAACAAGATCAATTGAATCCTAATTTTCATCTATGAAAACTGAGAAAGTTACACCATCTCAAACGGGCAGGCTTATTGTAAGAAAAAAAGCAAAATAACGTAAAATGTTTATAAGCATCAGCATATGTGAGAGAGCATATTTTATTCTTTTAGGAGCGTTTTTCAAAAGGTGGTGCATTTAATCCAGGGCAATGATAGGCTTGTGCCTTAAAGTAATTCTGCAGATGCTGTGAGAAGTCTTTTAAAAAATGTTTTGTTTTTATACATGTTAACCTCTACTACTGCTTAATGCAGTATGGCTAAGCATTGTAGGCTTTCATAATATATTATTAGCCAAATGATTGAATAAAGAAGTTAATAAATCAATTGCACTGTAAGTTTTGTTATAGCAATTTAAATTTGTTTGCACTATTAATGACAATTCAAGTGAGAGATGAGAAAAACTGTTTTGCTGGCTTTTAGTACTTCTGAATCAAAATGCAGTAATATTTTGTCAGTATGGCTGGCTTGTTTTCTCAGGAACATTGTGGAGAATGGCCAAAAGTTTACTTGCCAAAAAATATTTTACAAAATGTACATTAAACAAAAACTCTCATTTATGCAGAACTATCTCATAATGCATATGCCTTAATATTTATTCAGTTTTTTCTTTCCCATCTGTCTTTGTGTAACCTACCTTGGTATAGATGGGATACAGATTTTTCTTCTGGGTTTTATTGCTTTATATTTATAATGGTGTTCAATCAAAAATGTAATGTTTTAAAAGTTTGATAACTATCCATGAAGAAAGTACCTCTATCCCATAATTCTGTAATGCTTCTCTTAAAAGTATATCATAAGAATGACAAATTTGGTGACCATAGTAATAACACACAGACAGAAAAGGAGAAAATGTACAGAGAGAAAAATTAAAAATTTAAGAAATTCCTAGCTATTGGAATGTTGCGGATGGGTCAATTACTTTATCTAAAAGAGGGAAACTAATGTAAAAAAATAAAAGAGGGAAACTAAAAAAAAAACATAATCATAAGAATATTTGAGGATTACACCAAGTTTGAACTTAACATTTTTAGAAAATTTTGTAAATTTCTTCTGATGTTAGTCATTTAGGTCAAGTAATATAGCTGCACAAAGCTAGCACAACTTTTATGATAAAAATTAGGGTAAGTTAGTAATAAATGTCATGGAGAAATGAAAACACAGTAAGTAAGTATCTTTGGAAATATTTATACACATATGTGGACTTCGTCAAATATAAATGGTTTCCAACTATCAACTGAACATTTGCAAAGTTAAATCATTAGAACACTATCGCTAAATTAAGTGGTATAAACTAGAAATGCAATACATGCTTTGATTAATTCCACCTAATTTTGAATACAGATTAAAAAATAAATTAAGTTAAAATGAAAAATAAGAAAGGTATAATGGATAAAATTTCACTAGAGTGAGAATGTCAGAATATGAAAAAATGTTTTGTAGAAAAGTCTTCACTGAAAAACAATATAATTTATGTATATTAAGTAAAGTCTTATATTTATCCAAAGCAGCCATAGAACATGGTGATATAAGAGATGCTTCTTGCATAAAAAAGGAAGCAGAAATTTAGTTAATAATACAAGCATAAGAGAATTCCTTAGCTTCATTCAGAAAAATTACTTGACAAAATCCAGCATCCATTTATAATAAAAACTCTCAGCAAAATGGGAATAAGAAAAAATATATACCTCAATATAATAAAGGCCATATATGAAAAACTCATAGTTAATATTATACTCAATTGGGAAAAACTAAAAGCATTTTCCTTAAGATTAGGAACAAGGATATCCTTAAGACAAGGATATCTACTTTCATCACTTTTATTCAACATTATATTGAAAGTCCTAGCCTTAGCAATCTAATAAAAAAATAAACAAAAATGATCTAAACTGAAAAGGAAGAAGTAAAACTGTCATTATTTGTAAATGAAATGAATATATAGAGACAACCCTTAAGATTCCACCAAAAAAACTATTAGAACTGATAAATGAAGTCAGTAGAGTAGCATGATACAAAATTAATATTCAGAAATTGGCTGAATTTTTATAAATCAGTAATGAACTGTCAGAAAGAAATAAAGAAAACTATCTCATTTACAATTGCATCAGAAAATAAAATATTTAGGAATAAATTTGACCAAAGACCTATAATTGAAAAACTATGACATTCAAAAAATAAATTGAAGAAGATACAAACAGATGAAAGCATACACAGTGCTCATGGATAAGAAGAATTAATATTGTTAAAATTACTCTAAGCCATCCTTAGATTTGATGCATTCCTATCAAAATACGAAAGGCATTTTTAATAGAACTAGTATACATAATCTTAAAGTTTATATGGAACCACAAAAGATCCCAATTGCCAAAGCAATCTTGAAAAAAAATTGGAGGTATTATGCAACCTAATATCAGACTATACCACAAGGCTAAAGTAATCAAAACAGCATAAAAACAGACACATAGATTAATGGAAGAAAACAGAGAACCCAGAAATAAATACACACCTATATGGTCAACTAATCTATGGCAAAGATAGTTTCTACAATAAATGATTTGGGGAAAATTTGACAGACACATACAAAAGAAAGAAAATGGATCACTTTCTTATATCATATACAATAATAAACTCAAAATTGATTTAAAGACTCCAAACCATAAAACTCCTAGAAGAAAACATAGACAGTAAACTTTTTGATATCACCCTTACTAATATGTATTTTTTGGTTCATCTCTTCAGGCAAAGAAAACAAAAGCAATAATAGATAAATGGGACTACAAAAATGTTTATATATATTAAATGTTTATATATATTTATATATTCTCATTATTAAAAATGAGAAGTTGTGAATATACATTTCTCCAAAGAGGACATACAGAGGGCCAAGAGACATGTGAACAGATGATCAATATCACTAAAATGCCAATTACCACATTGAGGTATGACTACATCTGTCAGAATGGTTATCATCAAGAAATCTACAAACAAGTGTTGATGAGGATGTGGAAGAAAGGGTACTTTTGGGCACTATTGCTGGGAATGTAGATTGGCGAAGCCACTATGAAAAACAGTATGAAGGTTCCTCAAAAAATTAAAACTAGAACTACTTTATAACCTAGAATTTCCACTTCTGAGTATTCATCTGAAGAAATCCAAAACACTAATTTGAAAAGGCACATGCACCCCTATATTCATGCACCATTATTTATAAGAGCCAAGTTATGGAAGCAACCTGAATGTCCATTGACAGATGGTTGGATAAAGAAGCAATACATATACAATGGAATGTTATTCAGTCATAAAAAGAGGAAAATACTGCCATTTGTGATGGTATTAATGAACCTAGAGAATATTGTGCTTAGTGAAGTAAGACAGAGAAAGACAAATGCCATATGATTTCACTTATATGTGGATCTAGAGAACAAAATAAGTGAACAAACAAAACAGAAACAAACTCATAGATACAGACAACGTCTTGATTATTGCCAAATTGAAGTGAGGGTAGGGAAGAAATGAGTAAAAACAGAAAGGGATTAAGAAGTATAGATTGATAGTTACAAAATAGACATGGAGATGTACAGAACAGTAAAATAAATATAGTCATATTGTAATAACTATGTGGGTGTCAAAATGAGTACCAGACTTATTGGGGTGATCACTTACTAAGTTATATAAATGTTTAGTCTCTATGTTGTACTTGGAAACTAACATAATTATGTCAACTGTAATTATTTTTTAGATAAGGAAAAATTATCTTACCACAGTGAATGGGGTCTCTATTCTTTGGTCTTGATCACAAATGCTGCCCATTCTAAATATTCACACAGTTGGCACTTGAGGGTTAGTGGTGCCAGTCATTAATGGATGCGCTTCTCTCGGACATGCAGAAATCTCCTTATTTTCATGTTTGGACAATTTAATCTGTATAATTATATTTTATTTGTAATGATATACTGGCCTAACCCAATGTATGGTCCAGAATCAAAGTACTGAAAAAACTCCTTTGTAAAAGATTTTTAATTTTCTAATTTATTTTTATTTAAAAATTTAAAGATCCACAATAGTGAAGGAGTAAGTGGAGCTATACTAATCTCCTCACAGGGCCAATCTGGAATTATAGCTTAACTCTGGAGAAATCTGGAATAATCAACAGACCACTAGCTGGAGAGAAGCCTTATAACCAAAGATGGAACAGAAGAGGCTGCTTCAGCACAATGTGACTGGTAGAAGTACGGAGATGCAAGATGGGCGACTGGGCTTCCATGGGTAGCAGCTGAAAGGGCAGAAAAACATCTCAGAAGCCTGGGGTTTCACCTGAGAAGGATGGGTTTTGCCAGCCTGAGAGAGATGGCTGAAGACACAAATTATTCCTAAGGGAACGATGCACAAAAATACATTGGCACTTACTTACCCTGGTCTCCAGAAGAGGGAGAGCAGAGTGGACTAGAGACATTTAAGGAGAATCTGTGGCAGTGGCTTTGAGGAGAGAGAGCGGACAACTGTGTTCCAGTGGTAACTCATCGCTCATCTTCAGGCAGACCACTCTTCTCCAAGTGGCATCAGCTTGAGGGAAATAAATAGCCACAATCAAACTGCCTCACTTGGCCATGCTTAAGCCTGATGGCTGATCATATATAGACTGGATTAACATCTGAAGGATATGACAAAGACAGTGGAGCTCTGGTAGTCTCAAATAGATTGCCTAGAACCAGCCAGGGAAATGATCTGACATCACTAGGGGTAGATGAAGAGAGTAAAGAAGGTGTACCTCTACAATATTATACAAAATGTGGTGGACAGTGTCTTTCAGTCAGCTAAGCAGAAGGAAGGACACACCAAAGAGCAACACAACAACAAAAACCCAAGTACAACCAGGCAGCCCAAATAAATGCCATAAAGGGCATCCCAAAAGCAGCAAGTTTAGAAGCTCAAGGAGACTGCACCACTGAATCCCATAAGTCTCCTACCACAGAAGGTCACACTACAAACATAGGAAGTCAAAGCAGATCAATATAAGCAGAAACAAACAAGAAGAGTCACATAAAATGGAAAAACAAAGAAACAAGACCTCATCAAAAGGAAAGGAGGAATCACCTTTCATGAAATAGACATGAAATAGAGGCAAGCACACTATCAGACATGGAATTCAAAATAATAATTATAGAGAAGCTCAACGAGATCTATGAGCTCAAAGAAAACTACGAACAACTTCAGGGGAACTACAAAGAACTCCAGGGAAGCTACAAAGAACTTATTGGGAACTACACCTGCATTAAAAAGGAAATAGAAACTATCAATAACATCCAGGAGGAAATAAAAAATACAACTTCCAAATTGAGGAACACAGTAGAAGGAATCAAAAGCAGGCTAAAGGAAGCAGAAGATCTGATCAGCAAGCTGGAGGACAACATATAAAAAAACTCCCAGACAGTGCAACAAAACAAAAAAAGACTGAAAAAGAATCGAAGAGGTTTTAAGAGAGCTGCAGGACAACATGAAACATAATAATATCTATATCATAAGGATACCAGAAGGGGAAGAAGAGGAGCAAAGGTTAGAAAATCTGTTTGAAAAAGTAATGACAGAAAACGTCCCTAACTTAAGACAAAAAGTCATGCAAGTTCAGGAAGCTCAGAGGGTCCCAATGAAGATGAACCCAAATAGGCCCACTCTAAGATATGTCATAATTAAAATGCAAATTTCAAAGGCAAAGAGGGAATCCTAAAAGCACCAAGAGAGAAACAGCTAAAAACATACAAGGGAGGTCTGATAAGGTTATCAAATGATTTCTCAACAGAAACACTACAAGCCAGAAGTGTATGGCAAAAAATATTCCAAGCAATGAAAAACAAGGCCTACAACCAAGAATATTCTACCCAGCAGGCTCTCATTCAAAATGGAAGGTGAAATGAGGAGTTTCCCAGACAAAAGAAGGCTAAAAGAATATTATCTCCACCAAGCAGCATTGCAAGAGATGCTAAAGGGTCTTCTTTAAGATGAGAAAACAGAAAGAGACATAGAGAAACACAGGCACAAAGGAGAAATATGTCAATGAATAAGTACCTATCAATAATAACTTTAACATAAATGAATTCAATGCAGCAATTAAATAACATAGGGCAGCTGAATGGATGAGAAAATATGACCCATATATATGATATGCTGTCTACAAGAGACCCACCCTCAGAACGATAGGTCTACACAGACTGAAAGTGATGAAACAGGAAAAAACATTTCAAGCAAATGGACACACACACACACACACAAATCATCTAGGGTAGTAATATTTATATCAGATGAAATGGATTTCAAAACAAAAGCCATAAAAAGATAAATGACACTTCATAATACTTGAATAATCCATCAAGAAGATATAACCCTTGTAAACATATATGCATGCAACATAGGAGCATAAAAAAATAAGGAAAATCTTGGAGGACTTCAAGATTAATAGTAACAGCAACATACTAATAGTAGGGGATTTTAACACCCCTAAGCAAGGAAATACCAAGGATATTATGGCATTGAACAACTTTCTAGATCAAATGGACTTAATTGATATAGACAGAATTTTTACCCCAATGAAGAAAAATACATTCTTTTCAAATGTACATGGAACATTCTCAAAGATAGACTAGATGATAGGACACAAGACAAACCTCCACAAATTTAAGAAAATTGAAATCATACCAAGTATCTTCTCAGATCACATACAACAGCTTTAAATTAGCAGCCACCTTCAAGGGAAAAACTGAAAAAAACATTCAAACTCATGGAGACTGAATAACATGCTACTAAATAATGAATGGGTTAACAATGAGATCAAAAAAGAAGTAAAAAATTTTCTGGAAACAAATGAAAATGAAAAAACAACAACCCCAAACATATAAGACACAGTCCTGAGAGGGAAGTTCATGGCACTGAAGGCCTACCTAAAAAGGACTGAAGAATCTCAAATGAACAACCTAATCTTCCCACTCCAGGAAACAGAGGAACAACACCAAAGCCCAGAGTGAGTACAAGTAAGGAATAATGAAGACCGGAGCAGAATGAAATGACATAGAGACTAAAAGAACAATTCACAGGATCAATGAACCCAGGAGCTGGTTCTCTGAAAAGATAAAGAAAATTGACAAGGCTTTACCAGGCTCATAAAGAAAAAAAAGAGAGAGAACCCAAATAAATAAAGTCAGAAATAAAAGAGGAGAAATCACAATTGATACCACAGAAATACAAAGGATTGTAAAAAATTACAATGAACAACTATATGACAAGAAATTTGACAACCTGGGTGAAATGGACAAATTTTGGGAAACATAATCTTCTAAAATTGAATGAAGAAGGAACAGAAAGCTTGAATATACTGATAATATCTGGTCAAATTGAAGCAGTAATAAAAATGCTCCAGCACACAAAAGCTCCAGACTAGATGGCTACACAGGCAAATTTTACCAAACATTTAGGGAGGAACTAACTTCTATCCTTCTCAACCTATTCCAAAAAATCCAAGAAGAGGGAAGACTCCCAAACTCTTTCTATAAGGCCAGTATTATTTGAATCCCAAAACCAGGTCAAGACACAACAAAGAAAGAAAACTACAGGCCAATATTGCTGATGAACATAAACACTAAAATCCTCAAGAAAATGTTGGCAAACTGGATCCAGCAATACATTAAAAAGATCATACACCATAATCAAGTGGGATTCTTGCTAGGGATGCAAAGATGTTATAATATTTGCAAATCAATAAATGTAATACACAACATAAACAAAATGAAAGAACCATATGATCATATCAATAGATACTAACAAAGCATTTGATAAAGCACAGAATCCATTTATGATAAAAATGCATAGCAAAATGGGAATAGAGGGTGAATACCTCAACATAATAAGGACCTTATTATATAAGAAACCTGCACCCACATCATACTTAATGGGCAAAAACTTAAACCTTTCCCCCAAAGTTCAGGAACAAGACAAGAGTATCTGCTTTCTCCATATTCAACATAGTCTTTGACATTTAGTTATAGCAATCAGATAAGAAAAATGAATCAAAGGCATCCAAATTGAAAAGGAGAAAGTAAAGTTGCCATTTTTTGCAGATGACGTATCATGCATAGAAAACCCTGTAGAGTCCACCAAGATACTACTCAATTTAATAAGTGAATTTGGCAAAATGGCCAGATACAAAGTCAATATTCAGAAATTGAAGGCATTTTGTAACACAACAATAAAATATTAGAGATAGAAACTAGAAAAAAATTCCTACTTATTATAGCAACAAGAAAAATAAAGTACTTAGGAATAAACTTAACAAAGGAGGTAAAAAGCTATATTCAGAATACTACAGAACACCAAGGAAAGAAATTAAGGAAGATACAAATAAATGGAAGCATATACCATGTTCATGGATGGGAATAATTAACATCATGAAAACATCTATATTACCCAAAGCAATTTATAGATTTAATGCATTCCCTATTAAAATACCAAACACATATTTCAAAGATCTAGGACAAATACTCTAAAATTTTGTATGAAGCCCAAAATAACTATGAATAGTCACAGCAATCCTGAGAAAGAAGAACAAAGTAGGAGGAATCATAATACCAGATATCAAACTATATTACAAGGCCACTGTAATCAAAACACTCAGGTACTGACATAAGAATAGACTAATTGATCAATGGAACAGAATAGAGAGCCCAGAAGTAAAACTAGGTCTCTATGGTTGAAGAACATTTGACAAAGGGGGAAGGAACATAAAAATGGAGTGAAAACTGTCTCTTCAACAAGTGGTGTTGGGAGCACTGGACTGGAACATGCAAAAAAATGAAACTAGACCACCAACTTGCACCATATACCAGAATAAACTCAAGATAGATAAAGGACTTAAACATAAGCTGTGCCACCATAAAAGTCCTAGAGAAAAGCATAGAGAAAATGTGTAAAGTTTCAGATATCACACACTGCAATATTTTCACTGACATTTCTCCTAGGGCAAGGGGAATAAAGGAAAAAATAAACCAATGAGACTACCAAACTAGAAAGTTTCTGCTCAGCTCCAGAAAACTATCTGCAAAATGAAAAGGGAACCAACCATATAGGAAAACATATTTGCCAATGATAACTCAGAGAAGGGTTTGAAGTATATAAAGAAAACATATAAAGAACTTATACAGCTCAACACTAGGAAGAAAGACAATCCAATTAAAAAATGGGCAAAGGGCCTGAACAGACAGTTCTCTGAAGAGGTCATGCAAAAGGTCCATAGGCACACGAGAGAATGCTCAACATCACCAGCCATAAGAGAAATGCAAATTAAAATCACAATGAGATACCACTGCACACCTGTCAGAATGGCCATCATTAACAAGTCAACAAAAAGTGCTGGCAAGGATTTGGAAAAAAGGAAACTCTGGTTCACTGCTGGTGAGAATACAGATTGGTGCAGCCACTGTGGAAAACAGTATGGAATTTCCTCAACTAAAAATGAAATTTTAGTTTAGCTTCTTGACTCAACAATTCCACTACTAGAATTATACCCCAAGACCCCTGAAACACCAATTCAGAAGAACCTATGCAACCCTATGTTCATAGCAGCTCTATTTACAATAGCCAAGTGCTGGAAACAGCCTAACTGCCCATCAGTGAATGAATGAATAAAAAAACTGTGGTACATTTAAACAATGGAAAACATGTAGCATAAAGAAAGAATGAATTCCTTTTGCAACAGCATGGATGGATCTGGGGGGTATTATACTTAGAGAAATAAGCCAGGTGGTGAAAGAAAATGCCATATGAACTCACCTAATACAGGAAACTAATGTATACAACAAACAAATGAAGAAATGGAACCAGAGACATGAAAATGAGGAACAAACTGACAATGACCAGAGGGGAGAACATAGGGGGAGAATGGGGAAAAAGAGGAAGAGTTTAATCAAGGAACTAGTACAAATGACCCACTGACATGGACAATGAGGTGGGGATTGACTGTAAGAGAGGGGATGGGATGGGTGAGGCAGGGGAAAGCAGTGGGGGAAGTATGGGACAATAAATTAATTTTAAAAATAGAAATACTTGCCCAGGCTGGTGGCTCAGTGAATAGGTGCTGGCCTGTGAACCCAAAGGTCGCAGGGCACCTAAGCCAGGTCCCTAGCCAAGTCTGTAGCTGGAGGCAGACGAAAGGCAACCATACATTGATGTTTCTCTTCCTGTCTGCCTCCCTCCCTTCCCCTTTCTCTAAAAATAATAAATAAAATCTTTAAAAGAAAAAAAAATATATATATATATTTGTAGGAGACTAAAACTTTTTCTGAAGCAAATTTATGCTATGTTAAATACTGTATCAAAGTTCTTGAACTAAGAAAACAAATCATTGCTCACTTCGGGAGCACATATACTAAAATTGGAACAATACAGAGAAGATTAGCATGGCCCCTGCGCAAGGATGACACGCAAATTCGTGAAGCATTCCATATTTTTATTTCTCAACAAAATATTGGCCAACCAGATTCAGCAGTATATTACAAAGATCATACATCATGATCAAGTGGGTTTCATCCCAGGGATGCAAGGATGGTACAACATTCATAAATCAATCAATGTAATACACCACATCAACAAATTGAAAGATAAAAACCATATGATCATATCAATAGATGCTGAAAAAGCATTTGATAAAGTGCAGCAACTATTTATGATAAAAACCCTCAGCAAAATGGGAATAGAGGGAGCATACCTCAACATCATAAAGG
>PVIW01011497.1:0-37178 GCA_004026585.1 Noctilio leporinus | reverse complement strand
TTTAGGTAGATTGAGGTACAGGGGGGATTAAGAATATGTGAGGAGTAACTTTTGCAAAGGATATGTTGGGGCTTAATAGTTCATATTGCTCTCGGTATAATTCAGGTGCTTGAGATTGGCAGCAATCCCTTTCCTGATGCTGCCTGTTTTTCTTGGTCAGGACTTTACAGTCTATAGTCTATATTCTAGCCGGTCTTGGTCCATGGCATGGCCTCTGATTGTCTCAGTAGGGCTGATTCTGAGTGTCTGCCCCCAGGTAGGCTGGGCCTTCAGCAGCCTGGCTGGTTGTTAGGGCTGCCGGTGTCCTGGAGCCGGCAGGGAGCCCCCTCCCACTCCTGGCAGAGGTTCTGGCCCAGGACACGCCCCCAGCACTTCTGCAGGGCAGCCCGCAATTTCACTGGTCCCTGTGAGGACTGGTCCTGCCCCCGCAGTTCCAGGAGGAGGCCGGGCCTGTCAGTCAACACTGTCCGGGGTCCGCCTACACTGTCCCGCCCTTCCGGGGCGGGCACCACGCCCCCAAGCCAATCAGCTCTCCTCTGAGTCCTTTACACGGCCTCTGTGATGATCCCCTCCCAGGTGTGGGTGGCGCGGCCTTTGTCTCCGGCAATGGCGGGTCTCCCGCCACTAGTTCCCGGCTTGCCAGCTCTCTGGCTCGCCTTTTGGATTTTCCCGCGGAGCCTGGGGGCCTGTGTGGTTGCGCAGGGCTGGGCCTCGCCCCTCGCAGGGGCTTCTAGCTGCTGTTTCCCCGGTGGCCCAGCAGCTCCGTTGTCGGCCCTCTCGCTGCCCCGCTGGTGCACTTCCCGGTCCCCTGCTCCGGCTTCCCGCAGGACTCTTCTCCTCCGCCTCAAGCCCCGCGTGCGCGCGTGCGGAGCCTCCTCTCCCTGTTGCCGGGGTGAGTCTCTCACACAGTCCCTCCCCTGCAAGAGTTCAATTCCGGGTTCCCTACGGCGTTTGCCCTTGCCGCCTGCACTTCACTGCTGAGACTTCCAGTCACCAGCGAGCCCGGAACTGGCCCCAGTCAAACGCGCCCCTCTGGGCAGAGCCGCCCCTGCCCAGAGCCGACCTCGGCCCGCCGGCCGGTCGGTCGGGAACACCCCACCTACTGTTCTGCTGGCCTCCTCTGCCTCTGGGCTCTGTTCCCCTGTGTCCAGATGCAGTCCGTTCCAATCCCTAGGGTCCTGAAGCCGCCTCACGCTCCTTATCCTGTCCTCTAGCTGCTTTGGTACTCGAGAACACCATCAGCACTGCTCTCTACTCTGTCGCCATCTTGGAGAAATCCCATAGTTGTTTTAACCACCCATCTACTGATGGACACTTGGGCTGCTTCTATATCTTGGCAATTGTAAATAACACTGCAATGTACATAGGAGTGCTTGTGTTCTTTCAAATTAATGTTTTGGGTTCCTTTAGATGTACTCCCAAAAGTGGGATCACTGGGTCAAAAGGGAGATTCATCTTTAATTTTTTGAGGTATCTTCACACTACTTTCCACAGTGGTTGCAACATTCTTCATTCCCACTAACAATACACAAAGGTTCCCTTTTTTCCACATCCTCGCCAGCTCTTGCTGTTTGTTGATTTATTGATGATAGCCATTCTGACAGGTGTGAGGTAGTATCTCATTGTAGTTTTAATTTGCATCTCTCTGATGATTCATGACATTGAGCATTTTTTCATATGTCTATTGGCTATTTTTATGTTCTCTTTGGAGAAGTGCCTATTCAGGTCCTTTGCACATGTTTTTAATTGGGTTGTTTGTTGTTGTTGGTTTGATGTTGAGTTTTACAAGTTCTTTATAAATTTTGGATATTAAACCCTTATCAGATGTATCAATATGTTCTCCCATTCTGTGAGCTGTCTTTTTATTTTGTTGAAGTTTTCCTTTGATGTGCAAAAACGTTGTAGTTTGATATAGACCCATTTATTTTTTCTTTTGTTTCCCTTGCCTAAAGAGAGATATGATAAAATATTGCTACAAGCAATGTCTGAGATTTTGCTATTTTCTTCTAAGATTTTTATGATTTGGGGTCTAAAATTTAAGTCTTTAATCCATTTTGAAATTGTTCTTATGTGTGGTATAGGAAGGTGGTCTAGTTTCATTTTTCTGCATACATTTGTCCAATTTTCCCACCATTTATTGAATAAACCATCTTTTTAGCCCATTGTATATGCTTGCTTCCTCTGTTAACTGAATCTTGAAAGAATCATTTATAGGCAATGTTTCTACCTCCTCCCATCCTCTATTCTATCCACTTCATTTGGGATTCTATCTTTATACTCCACTCAATCTTCTCTTACTTAAGTCATTGATGATCTGCATGTTGCCAAATCCAACAGGCATTATTTTTCTCTTCATCCCTACTTTTGTATAAAAAATCACCCAAGCATAGTGGCTTACCACAACAATCATTTATTATTTCTCCCAATTTTTGAGGTTTAGGTATTTGAAAACAACTCAGTTGGGTAGCTCTTATGATTTATACACAGTTTCTGTCAGATAATGGCTAGGCCTGGAATCACCTGAAAACTTGTTCATTCACATATCTAGTGCCTGCTCTGGGGATGCTCAAATGCTGGAGACTAGTACATCTGAGGTTTTTTGGGAATCTCTCCCTATTCTATGTGGTCTCTTTACCAGGTTTCTTCTGACATGGTGACCCAGGGTTCCAAAGGCTTATGTCATGAGATCCAGAGATAGAAAGCCATACAGAACCTGACCTACATTTTATTACTAGTCTCAGAAGTCACATAATGCTACTTATATCATACTCTGTCAGGTCAGTCACAAATATCCATCCAGGTTCAAAGGAAGGGAATATATAATCTACTTCTTAAAGGAATAGTATCAAGGTCACATTGTAATAAAAGCATGTGAGGCAAAGGTTACCATTATAGCCATCTTTGGAAAATACAATCTCTCTTGAAATATTCTGTTTTTTCTTAGTACAGGACACTATCCTGGTTTGCCTCCTACCTAAGTGACTGCCCTTGCACATTCTCCTTTGCTTTTTACTGTGTTTTGTTCAACCTTCAAATGAATATTACCCATGTTCCAGTCGACTGTTCTCTATATTTACTTTCTGATCCATTGACTTTATACATCTATATGAATTTCAATGACAACTCTGAAATTGATATCCCCAGACCTGGCATCTCCACTGAGTTCCAAATTTATATACTCAATTGGTAGATACTTCTTTCTCAGTGATATACACTCAACTTTAACATGTTTAAAGTTGTTCTCTTGGTCCAAACCCTTCCACCACCACCTGAACCAAATCCCCACTACTAAAGTGGGTGACTTTCCTATCTTCATATATGTACTATAAGTTACCAATTATATATGTCCATCATCAATTCTTTATTTTCCCTCATAACTAATGTGTAATTCATCATCAAGTTCTGTCAAATGTACATTCACAATTTATTCTTTAGCCTTCCATATTCATCTCCAACTACCATCACTTTAGTTTAAGTCATCATCACCACAGTTTAAGTAATCTGTTGCCTAGACTTTCTCAAGAGCTTACAATCAGTCTTTCTGTCCCTGGTCTTGCTCTCTTACAATTCATTCCTCATATAGTAAACAGAGTATTTTTTAAAATAAACATACACTAAATTATGTAGCATCCCTTCTTAAAACCCATCAATGGTTTCCCATTGTTCTCAGAATAAAATCTAAATTCCTTCCTAAGCTTATAGATTTCTAAAGTAACTCAAACCCTATAGAGTTCAGAGCTCATAAGTTATTTTACCCATCCACATCTCTGACCTCACTTCCTACCACTCTCATTTAATATACTGTAGCTATACTGGCCTCCTTGCTGTTCATCAAACACGCAGGGCTTGTTTCTGCCTCAGGGCTTTTGCACTTGCTCTTCCTCATACATCAAATATACTCCTTACAAGTCTTTGAATGGCTGATTCTTTCTTATCATTCAAGTCTCTGCTAAAATGTCACCTCCTTAATGATGCCTTCTCTTACCATCCAAACTAAACTGGTGTAATTATGTGCACACACTCAAGCATTGTATCAGTTTATCACATACTCCTGCTTTCTTTCCTTTATAACATTTACCATTATTTGAAATTATCTTTTGTTATGTGCTAATCATCTTCCTCCTTCTCCAGAATATAGTATACAAAAGGAGGTATTTTTGTCTGTTTTGTTCATTGATGTGGACCCCACATATCTGTTGAATGAATGAACAAACCAAGTTGGAGTGGTGGTGATGGAAATGGCAGATGACAGAGATCTTCTAGCACAGACAACAGTATAGTGATTACCAGATGAAAAGGGGGTGGTAGGAGGTAGAAGAGGTAAAGGGAGGGAGAATAAACAATATAAAGACAAACCTAGAAATGAAATATAAAAGAGAGAGCCAGTCTCCAAGTTGAAGCTATCGACATTTGGGGAATATCAAGGTCCCAGCCAACTTGTCAGCCCCAAATGCCTCCAAACTTTTCAAACAAAGAAAGGAAATCTAACTTATGGACACTTTGTATGGCCTTTGACACATTTGCATCACCTTCCATTTTTTCTCTGGGCTCTCTGCTTCCCTATTTTGTTGTTCTCATCCCTTTTCTTGATCTTTCTCTTATTATGCCTTCAGCATGCCTGTAGCTTCATACCCAGACATCTGTCTTAGTTCTTGGAACCATTGGAGCTAAAGAGACTGTTGGACCCTCTGTAAAATGCTTTCCCTATGAATTTTGTCCTTCTCCCAAATCTTAGTGATAAATCCCCTTTCTTAAAGAGAGTATATCACTCCGGCTGTTGGTTAAGATGGCTTTTATTATTAATTCAAAAATGCCAGGCATTCTGAAGGTTAATAAAACATCCCCCTTTCACCCTTTTAAGGAAAGCTACTCAAGAACTCTTAATTTTATTTTTCTGACAGGTTACTGGGTCCCCTCTCATTTCACTGATTTCAACTTCTACCAGATGTTAACTAGAAATCAAACTAATAGATAGACCCTGGTGTAAATAACCTATTCCATGCTCATTTCCTGTTGAATTGGCACTAAATCAAATCAGTTAGCCAAGCCACCATGAAGAAGAAAGAAAAATTGCAATGTGCACTTTAAACAGAATGCTTATTTCCATGGATACACAGAACCAATTTCGGGTCTTGATAGCTTAAGGAAGAGTCTAGCGTGGACAACTCTGAACTGAATATCAGGCCTAGTTCAGACTCAGACTCAAATCTAAAGGCTTCATTCTAATTTTAAACTCATGAATGTTTTGATTCACT
Organism: Noctilio leporinus; assembly: GCA_004026585.1. Taxonomy (NCBI): domain Eukaryota; kingdom Metazoa; phylum Chordata; class Mammalia; order Chiroptera; family Noctilionidae; genus Noctilio; species Noctilio leporinus. Next base: position 31,923 of record PVIW01011497.1, on the reverse strand, counting down.
GTTATTGACAATTTAGGATAACTACTCAGCACCTTTTATGCTTCATCTGTTCCAAAATCAGGAAGCTCAGGTGTGCTTCTGAATAAATTCTTTCATGGTGACTTCAAAAATCCACCTCTACCCTCTTCTATATATGTCTATATCTAATCCTGGTTGCTGAAATCTACATCACTCCCCCATCTGCTCTTCCCTAATGGCAGCACTCACAGCACTCCACACTCAGTGTGATACTGCAAATAAGAATCTTGTTCAAAAATATATATTTTCCTACAACACTGTTCCCATCTTTTCCTTATCCAGCTTTCACTTTGTTCACCAGCTGAGTTACAAGAGATGATGTGCTACTTTATGTAGTCAAAGAAGCCTTTGATTCACTCCTGAAGAATTCTTATACCAGAGATTCCAGCAGAATGTGTGGGTTAATATGGTTGTAATTGCCAGGGAAGAGCTATGCTGCTTCTTCCCCTCTGTGGCAAACACTGGGCTACTATACATGCTTCTAAGAAGAGAAGTGTATTTGAAGCACAGCCTCAGGGCCAATCAGTGTATTTAAGATGGACCCAGTGAGTATAATGCCCTAACATACCCTATCAGCTAACAAAGTACAGGTATAGGGGTCAAAGGGAAGTTCTCTATGTGTTAACTGCAAAGAGATGGACATTCAGAGCTTGTCTGCAGTCTTCCATCCATGACCAGACATTGTGGGAAGAACAATGAGCAAGAGGGGCATAGGCAGGAAAAATGGCAGTATTAGGGCAAATGCCTTAGATGTTTCCTGAGCAGCATCAGCATCAATGGTTTAAAAGTATTCTAATGTCTTTATTTATCATTATAAATTACCTTAATCAAAAATAATCACACCTGTGACTGACCTTATGCTGTCTCCCCACCTCTACTACACTCCCCTTGAACCAGAAGGGCAGAGGAAGGATCAAGGTTCTCCCAATCTAATCCACTCCTCAAAAGTGATGAAAACTGAATTCAGGCTGGTGAGCATCCAAAAGACTATACAGATATTAAATTATAATGTTGTATATCTGAAATTTATATAATGTTATTAACCAATGTTACCTCAATACAGGCTCTGGCTGTTCTTCTGCAGCAAGCAATTGAAATTGAGGGATGGGGAGCTAGGTCTGCTTGGGACTTACAACATGACAAGAAGACTTCAGGGATTCACCAAATGGACATTCTGGTTATTTGACCAGCTTGAGATGCAGAAACTACGAAATGGGCCTCTTAGGTGCCCATATGTATTATGTAGCTTTGCCCATGATGTCCTGGCCCAACTCATAAGGGAGTCTTCCCCAAAACTCCCTTTGTTGAACAGGCCACCTAACCATGACTTTAAATTCTGGCTTCTTTCACCTCTATTCTTCTTTATGAGGGCACTTCACTAATCCCACTCCATGAGCAAGCCCTTCCTCTCAGTTCCTTGCCCCACTCTGTCCTAGTTATTAGCAGGCATTTTTGTGATAGTTTGTTCTACATTCCAAGAGGAGCTTTTTTCACATTCAAAAAAACCTCTCTTCTACCCAGAGGCGGGTGACCGGCCCAGCTTCGCCACCCCAAACCACCGCATCCTGGAGCTCAGTCTCCGCGCCAGTGGCAAGTACTGTGCTCTTGGCACCACAATCCTGAGGACACGGCCTCTTCAATGCATCCAGACCCTGGGAATCTGTAGCCTCAGCTGCGGGAGCGGCCGCAGCAGCCTAGGCTCTTCTCCAGATTCCTTCTCCTAACCCCGCTGAGAGCCTGTCCGAACCTCGGGGACACCTCTTTCATCCTCCCTCCAAGGTTCCTGGGACAGACAGACAGACACTGGAAGGTCCGAGGACTGGACTGCAGGCAGCATGAAGCACATGGTGAATGGTATTCTGGAGAGCTTTCTGTGATTACAGTTCAAACGTTTCCCTGGGACACTTTCTTGAAAGGATCGTCAAACATTCAATTTACTCAGATATAATCCCAGATTAATGGAATTGTTGCAGAGCTGGTATCACTTGACTCACTAAGACTGGAACGGTTGTCCATCACATGCCAAGACTGATAACAGGTTTAAAAAACTGCAGTTTGAATCTTCTTCTGTTCTTCTTCCTTAGAAGCAAGAAAAATGGAGAACTGATATTCAAAGGAAACAAACATCAAGCAAGCAAGCATTTATTGTGATACCAAATAGTGATAAATGCTACAAAGAAAGAAGGAAAACAGCCCACAGGTCCAGAATACAACCAGACAGCCCAAATAAAGGACACCCCAAGAAAAACAAGTGGAGAAAATCTGTGGAATGCAACATTGAACTCCACAAATCTACTATCACAGAAGGGTGCTCAACTAAGGCAAGGAAGCAAAGCAGGTTAACCCAAGGAAAAAGCAAAAAAATAAAAAACAAGCAACAGCAGACACACAAAATGGGGAAAAAAAGAATCAGTCCATCACCAAAAGGAAAGGAAGCATCCCCAGAAAGACCACAAAATGAAACAGAGGCACCAGAAACATCAGATAAGGTATTCAGAAGAATGATACTAGAGAAGCTCACTGAGCTCTGTCACATCAAAGAAAATTATAAACAACTCCAGGAGAACTACAAAGAACTCCAGGGAAATTACAAAGAACTCCAGAGAAGTTACAAGGAACTTACTGAGAGCTACAACAGCATGAAAAAGGACAGAGAAACTATCAATAAGTGCCAGGAGGAAATGAAGAATACAATTTCTGAATTGAAGAACACAGCAGAAGGAATCAACAGTAGGCTAGAGAAAGCAGAGGACCAGATCAGTGAGTTGGAGGATAATGTAGACAAATACTCCACGACAGTACAAAAGAATAAAAAAGGCTGAACAAGACTGAAGAGGGTTTAAGAGAGCTGCAGGACAACATGAAACATAACAACATCCGTATCATAGGGATACCAGAAGGAGAAGAGAAACAAGGAATGGAAAACCTGTTCAAAAAAGTCATGATAGAAAATTTCCCTAACATGATGAGTGAAAACATGAATCCAGTTCAGGAAGCACAGTGGGTCCCAATGAAGATCAATCCAAACAGACCAACACCAAGGCATATTATTATTAAAATGGCTAATCTCAAAGGCAAAGAGAGAATCCTAAAAGCATCAAGAGAGAAGAGACAAATAACATACAAAGGGGCTCCAATAAGGCTATCAAATGATTATTCAACAGAAACAATTCAAGCCAGAGGGGAATGGCAAAAAGTATTTCAAGTCATGGTAAACAAAGGCCTGCAACCAAGAATACTATATTCAGCAAGGCTCTCATTCAAGATAGAAGGAGAAATAAGGAGCTTCCCAGACCAAAAAAAAAAAAAAAAAGACTGAAAGAATACATCTCTACCAAACCAGCATTGCAAGAAATGCTAATGGGTCTGCTTTAAATATAAGTAAATAAATAAAATGAAGAAACAGAGAAAGCCAAAGAGGAATACAGACCCAAAGGGAGAAAATGGCAATGAATAAGTATCAATCAATAATAACCTTAAATGTAAATGGATTAAATGCACCAATGAAAAGACATAGGGTAGCCGAATGGATAAGACAACATGACCCACATATATGCTGTCTTCAAGAGACCCACCTCAGAACAAAAGATCGACACAGATTGAGAATGAAGGGATGGAAAACTATATATCAAGCAAATGGACATGAAAAAAAAAGCTGGAGTAGCAATACTGATTTCAGACAAAATAGATTTTACAATGAAGACCATAAAAAGGGACAAAGATGGGCATTTCATAATACTTAAGGGAACAATCCATCAAGAAGAAATAACTCTGATAATGATATATGCACCCAACATAGGAGCTCTGAAATATATAAGGAAAATCTTGGAAGACTTTAAGAAAGACATAGACAGCAACACACTAATAGTAGGGGATTTTAATACCCCACTATCAACAATGGACAGATCTTTCAAACAAAAAATCCCCAGAGATGTTGTGGCATTGAACAACACTCTAGAGGAAATGGACCTAACTGATGTATACAAAATCTTTTACCCCAAAGAAGCAAAATACACATTCTTTTCAAATGCACATGGATCATTCTCTAAGATAGACCACATGGTATGTCACAAGACAAGTCTCCACAAATACAGGAAAATGGAAATCATACAAAGTATCTTCTCAGATCACAATGGCTTGAAACTAGAAACCAATCTCAAGGGAAAAAACCAAAAATTCTCTAACTCCTGGAGACTGAATAACATGCTTTTAAGCAATGAAGGGGTTAACAATGAGATCAAAGATGAAATCAAAAGTTCCTGGAAACAAATGACAATGAACACACAACAGCCCAAAACCTATGGGATACAGCAAAGGCAGTTCTCAGGGGGAAAGTTACAGGAATACAGGCCTTCCAAAAAAGGTTACAAGAAGTTTATAAGAACGACCTAACCACAAAGCTGCAAGAACTAGAGGAGCAACAACAAACAAAGCCTAGAGCAAGTAGAAGGAAGGAAATCATCAAGATCAGAGCAGAACTAAATAACTCAGAGATTCAAACTACAATTTGAAGAATCAACAGGTCCAGGATCTGGTTCTTTGAAAAAATAAACAAAATTGACAAGCCCTTATCCAGACTCATCAAGAAAAAAGGAGAGAGGACCCAAATAAACAGAATCAGAACTGACAGAGGAGAAATCACAACTGATACTTCAGAAATACAAAAGATTGTAAGAAATTACTACAAACAACTATATGGCAAAAAATATGACATCTTTGATGAAATGGACACATTTCTGGAAAGGTATAATCTACCAAAACTGAACCCAGAAGAAGCAGAAAGCCTCAATAGGCCAATAACAACAGGTGAAATTCAAGAAGTCATTCAAAATCTCCCAAAGCACAAAAGCCCTGGACCAGATGGATACACAGGTGAATTTTACCAAACATTTAAAGAAGAACTAACTCCTATCCTCCTCAAACTATACCAAAAATTTCAGGAAGAGGGAGGCTCCCAAACATTTTCTATGAAGCCAATATTATTCTAATCCCAAAACCAGGGCAAGATACAACTAAGAAAGAAAGCTACAGGCCAATATCTCTGATGAACATAGATGCTAAAATTCTCAACAAAATATTGGCCAACCAGATTCAGCAGTATATTACAAAGATCATACACCATGATCAAGTGGGCTTCATCCCAGGAATGCAAGGATGGTACAACATTCGTAAATCAATCAATGTAATATACCACATCAACAAATTGAAAGATAAAAACCATATGATCATATCAATAGATGCTGAAAAAGCATTTGATAAAGTACAGCGACCATTTATGATAAAAACCCTCAGCAAAATGGGAATAGAGGGAGCATACCTCAACATCATAAAGGCCATCTATGAGAAACCTGAAGCCAACATCATACTTAATGGACAAAAACTAAAAGCTTTCCCCCTAAGATCAGGAACGAGACAAGATTTCGACTTTCTCCACTTCTATTCAACATTGTCTTGGAAGTTCTAGCTATAGCCATCAGAGAAGAAAAAGGAATCAAAGGTATCCAAATTGGAAAGGAGGAAGTCAAACTGTCATTATTTGCAGATGATATGATAGTGTACATACAAAACCCAATGGGCTCCACCAAAAACTTACTCAACCTAATTAGCAAATTCAGCAAAATAGCTGGGTATAAAGTCAGTATCCAGAAATCAAAAGCATTTTTGTATACCAATAATGAAACAACAGAAATAGAAGCAAAAAAAATAAATCCCATTTACCATAGCAACAAGAAAAATAAACTACCTAGGAATCAAGTTAACTAAGGAGGTCAAAGACCTGTACTCAGAAAACTACAGAACAATGAAGAAAGAAATCAAGGAAGACACAAATAAATGGAAGCATATACCATGTTCATGGATGGGAAGAATTAACATCATTCAAATGTCCATACTACCCAAAGCAATCCACGTATTCAATGCAATCCCAATTAAAATACCAATGACAGACTTCACAGAAATAGAAAAAATACTTCAGAAATGTATATGGAGCCAAAAATGCCCACGAATAGCCACCACAATCTTGAGAAAGAAGAACAAGGTAGGAGGAATCACAATACTGGACTTCAAACAATACTACAAGGCTACTGTCATCAAAACAGCATGGTACTGGCATAAAAATAAGACATATAGATCAATGGAACAGAATAGAGAGCCCAGAAATTAACCCAGGACTCTATGGTCAACTCATATTTGACAAAGGGGGTAGGAACATCCAATGGAGTAAAAACAGTCTCTTCAACAAATGGTGTTGGGAGAACTGGACAGCAACATGCAAAAAGATAAAACTAGACCATCAACTTACACCATACACCAAAATAAGCTCAAGATGGATAAAGGATTTAAACATAAGCAGTGCCACCATAAAGGTCCTGGAGAAAAATATAGGCAGTAAACTTTTGGATATCCTACGCAAAAATATGTTTACTGATACTTCACCAAGGACAAAGGAAATCAAAGAACGAATCAACAAATGGGACTATATCAAATTGAAAAGTTTCTGTTCAGCTCAAGAAAATATCAGCAAAATTCAAAGAGAACCAACTGTATAGGAAAACATAATTGCCAATGATACCTCAGACAAGGGTCTGATCTCCAAAATATACAAAGAACTAATGCAACTCAACACCAGGGAGACAGACAGCCCATTTAAAAAGTGGACAAAGGACCTGAACAGACAACTCACTGAGGAAGATATACAAAGGGCCCAAAGGCATATGAAAGAATGCTCAACATCACTAGTCATCAGAGAGATGCAAATTAAAACCACAATAAGCTACCACCTCACACCTGTCAGAATGGCAATCATCAGCAAATCAACAAACAACAAGTGTTGGCGAGGATGCGGGGCAAAGGGAACCCTCATACACTGTTGGTGGGAATGTAAGCTGGTGCAGCCACTGTGGAAAACATTATGGGGTTTCCTTAAAAAACTAAAAATGGAACTGCCTTTTGATCCAGCAATTCCACTACTTGGACTATACCCAAAGAATCCTGAAACACCAATTCATAAGAACCTATGCACACCTATGTTCATAGTGGCACTATTTACAGTAGCCAAGTGCTGGAAACAGCCTAAGTGCCCATCAGTGGATGATTGGATCAAAAAACTTTGGTACATTTACACAATGGAATGCTACATAGCAGAAAGAAAGAAGAAACTTGTACCCTTTGCAACAACATGGATGGAACTGGAAAGTATTATGCTTAGTGAAATAAGTCAGTCAGTGAAGGACAAATATCATATGATCTCACCCATACGGGACAATATTGACCAAAACTAACAACAAGCAAAACAGAACCAAGCATATGAATACAAGGAATAGGCCTTCAGTGGTCAGGGGAAATGGGGTTGGGGGAAGGTGGAGGCAGAGGCAAAGAAGGGGAGCAGCTTAGACAAGAACCTAGTATAAAGGAACCATGGACATGGACAACAGGTGGGATTGACTTTGGGGGGATTGGGTGGGTGGGGAGGGGGACAGAGAGGAGCAAAAAAGGGATGGATATAATACAACAATAAAATTTTAAAAAATACATGAAGTATGTATACATGGGTAGATAAGAAGGGATTCATTAATTCTTATCTGATCAAATTGTTTTCATAGTATATTTATCTCACTGGGTAAAAGCTTTCCCTGCAAGTACAGTCTGAAAGAATTCTACTTTTTACATAAACAGGGAAAGATCTATGGTCAGAAATGCTCTCAAGTGAGATAAAATTGTACACTATACACATTGCTCTGTTTGTTTCAGGTTTAATTGGCAGGAAAGGAAGTAATATAAATACTGCCTTGCTGAATCTCCTTATAGAAGGCAGCTGTGAGACATAAACTTGAAAGCCTCATGTCAGCTGGTAAACACATACTGAATCCACGGTTATCTCCACATGAAGAAAGTTTTATTTCACTAGGATATTATCTCTACTTAAAGCACTATCATCAACTTCTATTTTATAGTTTATAGACATTGCAAGCGTTTGGTTTGGTTTTGTTAGGCATAGACAGAAGAGATCCAGGATTATGCATCATGAAATACTGACAACTTTACCTTCAGCATATATGATGAATCTGACTACTTTTCATGATCTCCAATGAATCCATTGGAGATTCAAGCTAATGTCAGCTCCCACTTTTATTACTATAATAGCCTCTTTACTGATACCTCTGATGTTGTCCTTGCCCTCCCACTTCATTCTACTCCCAACAATGTAACCAGAGTAATCTTATAAAAGTATTCAACAAAAGTCAGATCGAGTTATCCTTTTAATGAATCATCCCATTCAAAATTGATCCCCATCTCATTTGAACTGAAGGCAAATTCCAGTAGAAAGTAGCAGGGCCAGGATTTTAGCCAATTCTGTCTCCAAAACCTTCCTACTTAGTCTCAGCCTCCCCAAAGCTCTGACCTTTGAGGTTTTCAACTAGTTCCAACCTTTAGTTGTCTACTGTTCCCATGACAGACCCATTCTATTCTGCTCTCTCATACTCCAGATCCAAACTATGTTCTTTCATCTAGGCTTGCCTTTCTGTCTGTGCCACCCATGAGGAACCTTTCCTTACAAATCTCCAACCCTCTATTCTCAAACATCACATGCTCATCATGCATTTATTCATCCATTTGAGAAGTATATATGAACCACCTATTACATGCCAAGCACTAGGAAAACAGAGATTGATGTTGCCCTCAGTCTAAAAGCTCATAGTGAAACAGAAATCAGTGTTTGCCGACTAATGGGAAGGTGCCAGTAGAAAGGGATCTCAGAGATCAGAGCTGCAATCTCTCTGAGGTGACATCTAAATAATGTGCTAAATATCTGCCCTCATAGATTAAAAATGTACATTTTTAACATAACCCTTCAAGAGGAAATGACTGAACCTTAGCCCAGAAGAATTATGCTAATTGCTGAAAGTCCAGGTTCTGCAGCAAGCTGATAGGCTTGATGTACAAGGACAGAGGTTTTTTTTAAGTATATTTTCTTGCTTATGTTATTATAATTGTTGCAATTTTACCCCTTTGCCCCACTCAACCAGATTACCTCCCTTCCCTCCAGCAACCCCCACCCCTTTGTTCATGTCCATGGGTCATGCATATGTTCTTTGGCTTCTCCATTTACTTTATTATTCTTAACATCCCCCATCTATTTTGTACCTATCAGTTATGCTTCTTGATCCCTGCACCTTTTCCCTCATTCTCCCCTGTCTCATCCCAGCTGATAACCCTCTATATGATCTCCATATCTATGGTTCTGTTTGTATTTTAGTTGTTTGCTAACTTTGTTTTTGTATTTTTGTTTGTTTTTTGAGTTTGTTGTCATTTTACTGTTCATAGTTTTGATTTTCATTTTCTTAAGTCCCTTTAACATTTCAGATAATAAGGGCTTGGTGATCAGGAACTCAGGGCAAGGGTTTTTTAAGACCTCCAATTAACATCAAGTTATTGCTCATTCTGGCTACACAAAGGGCATCTCCTTAAAGAATTGTCATCATAAAGTCAATGTTTTTCAGGAGCTAATAAATTAGGCCTGGCTTTAAGACTAGCTTCTGTACCTAGGTACTCTTGATTCAGAGAAGATGTGATCAATGACCTATTCTAATCCATGTAACAATAAACCAGGATATAGCATGTCAGGTCACACGAAAATTACAAGACAGAAATTCCAGGGGAACACAAATGAACCCAGTTTCAAAATCAGAAGATTCTAAGAGTAAATGGTGATACAGATGTAAAGTCAGGAGTTATGAAACTGCATTGAAATGGTCCAGGATTAATGGGGTGGTTGCCAAAATGTAATATTAAATAGATATTTTTTATTTTCTTTCCTGGATATTTAAATAACTACTTTTTAAAAATTACTTATCCCAGTGCTATGTATCTACCCAAGAGAAACAAAAACTTATGTTCACACAAAAACTTGTACATGATTCCACTCACATGGCACTTTCAAAAGAGAAAAATAAGTTGGTGGTTGCCAAGGGTTTGGGGGGTAGGGAGGAGGTCTGACATTAATGAAGCAACATGAGGAACTCTTCAGAGTGATGGAACTGTACTGTATGGTAATGATGAATACACTACTATGTGCATTTGTCAAAACTCCATAGAACTATGACCACACAGTGAATTTTACTCTAAGTAAATTTTAGAAAGTTCAACCAGAATGTTGGAGGTGTGATGAACGGCAGACTATGACAAATTGAATCTAACTATATTGCAAATGAGTCACATAATAAATGGGATGGATAAGAAAGGAAGCTAACCTAAATAACTTCAAAAAATAGGGTGCTGGCTGGATCCTCTGACTAAAGACAAAAAACTAGTATACAAACACTGTACTCTCTAGTTCATAAATTTGTTTCTCATGGGCATGTGGTTTAGAGATTCAGAAACTACTTTATTGATATACTACTGGTGTTAGAAAAATATTTTTACATATAGAATTTACATAGAGTAAAATTCACTTTGTCCAATATCTATTCATTTCTTATGTCAATTTTTGTCACTATTTTAGTTTTCTTGTCCACTTAAGTGGACAGACAGGAAAAATCACTATTGCTGAAAGCAATGTATCTATAGATTTAATCATGAAGAAAAACAAGATTTTCCAAATTTCTCCCCATGGAAAGTTGGAGCCATTGTCTGCTACAATAGGAAATGAACTGAAAACTCAGTCAAGCAACTAAGAGGCCAAAACTACCTTGACTTGCTCAAAGTAAAACATGTGTAACTCTCCATGTTCTTTAATTGTTCTTAACAGACCTCTGGAGGCACTGGAATAGAAATTAGGATTATAAGGTAAATATGGGAGACTACATAGCAGCCTAGAGTATCCCCAGATTAGATGCATTTAATCTAGATAAAGATCTTTATGAATATGATGCCAAATTGCATCTAATACATTGGGTCCCAATGAGAAACATCAGAACCATGATAAATAATAGTAATGCTAGGCACATTGCTGAAATTAAAACTGTGGACCCCCACAATTGCTTTATGAGATAGGTGCTTGTACTTTCTTCATCACTAACAGATGAAGAAATTCTTCTCCACTGAGGTTAAATAAATATCCCCCATCCCACAAGCAGTAAGTGTTAGAGACAGGTTTTAGACCTAGATAGCCAAGGCCCAGTACCCATGGTCTTAATTACTATGGTATGGTGCCTCCCCATTAATGCTATTGTCAGAGAGCTATCATTCTGAAATACCTAAGTACTGGAAAAAATATTAAGGAATGCGGAGTTGTACATTTGAGCCTTGTTATTACTAAGATTATGCCTTCTGCTTAGGCATATTACATACTCAGTTTGAAATTACAAAAATATCACTTATCTAGTAGTTGACAATAGGTACCCAGCACAGTTCCATTTCCTAAGCATAAGGCAGAGTTAGGGGGTATCCATTCATACCACCACACTGAGCTTAAAAAAATAATCCCTGTCAATAACTGTGAGAAATCAACAGAGAAGTGACCCAAGCAATCCTGTGGAATTCTCAGAAGGCCAATACCTATCCTGAATTTAGCTGTCATAAATAATGTTGGTGTTTTCAAGGCTCTACTAAGAAACTGGTGATTTGTTTATATTAAATAGTTATTCTGGGATGGTTTAGAATGTCTTAGAAAACTCTACTCAAATACCAGTTTGTTAATCCAGAGAACAGTCAAATTTGAATAATCAAGGAAGACAAATTTCAATCATTAATTAGGAACACTTAATTTAAATAATTTATGCTACAAAAAGTCCACTCTTAAAGCCTCAGAATAACATTTATTGACATGGGAAAATGTTAATAATATACTTCTATATGAAATATCAATATACAAAATAGTATATACCATTTTATGCAAAGAAAAATAGCATATGTACAAAATCATACACAGGAAAAAAAAATAGAAGGATGTGCATACCAAATGTTACTACTACTGGTTATCTCTAGATAATGGAATTAGAGGTGATCATACAATTTTCCCAATAAATTTCCCTACAAACGCTATCTACTTCATGCTCTTCTTTCTCATTTGTGGTTAGTTTGATACAGTTCTCTTCAAATAGACTCTGTTTAATGTTATATATCTCCAAATCATACTGCTATTCCCATTTAAAAAGTAGATCCTACCTGCTCTTATATTCTGGCATATGGAGAGTATGTTTAACATAATATCCTTTAAAATATACTACCACATAGATTTATTTATAGAAAATTATTTGTAGAATTTGAAAATCCTCTCATCATGATAAATTTGAAATAGAGAAAAATATAACTATTATTCCAGCCAGGGCAACATAACCAGGTTGCAAGCCAGGTCTCCAGCCAGGTCCTTAGCTGGAGGCAGGTAAAAGGCAACCATACATTGATGTCTCTCTCCCTCTCTGCCTCTCCCTTCCCCTCTCTCTAACAAATAATAAATAAATCTTTTAAGAAGAGATAACTATTATTAGTTAGGGTCTCTATAAATAGCAAGAAAGAAACACAAATTGGGTAATGCAGAAAAATGAATTCTTTTTTTTCTGCAATACCAAATTACTGTTTTATATCTCTGTCACAGGTTTGATATGCCAAAATTGTGAAATTATTTTAATTTTAATTAATGGTTTTTAACTTCAGTTACTTTAAGTTAATATAGGATGTAAGTTTTCATGGAATCTGAGGTAAGTGTCCTATATACATTTATGTCATCCTCTGATGACACTTTGTAGCTGGCTACATTAAACACACAACACCCTGGCTGGTAGCACAGTGGATAAGGTGCTGGCCTGCAAACCCAAAGGTTGCTGGTTCGATTCCCCAGCCAGGGCACATAACCAGGTTGCAAGCCAGGTCTCCAGCCAGTTCCTTGGCTAGAGGTAGGTGAAAGGCAACCATACATTGATGTTTCCCTCCCTCTCTGCCTCTCTCCCCTTCACTCTCTCTGGAAATAATAAATAAAATATTTTTTTAAATTTAAACACACAATAAATATAATTAATTTTATCTCTCAAAATCTATCCTAGTGTGAAAGTATTACTAAATTTTTATTTAAAATACCAAGTAATTTTTAAGGTAAAACGTCAGGGAATAGAAAAAAAAAAAAGACATGTTGCTTGAAATTATCTTGTTGCAATCTCCACAATTTTGAGATTACATAAGCCTAAATTTTAGAAAGAGCTACTATATACTTGCATGAATATATAAAAGGTTTACTTATTAACTTTGCTGACTCTGTTCCCCCACTCAGTCTTCCCCATTTTAGTTAATGCACCATCTCTCGTCTAGTTGGTCAGGTTAGAAACCTAGGGTATCATTCCTGATTCCCCCTTCTTCCTCACACAATACATTAATCCTTCAGTAAATCCTCTTGGCTCTGCTGTCTATCTCAGTCCAACTTCTCATTACCTTCAAGTCACCATTATCTCTTCTCTGGATTATTTCAAGAGCTTTTCAAGAAGTTCCCTCTGCTTCTATTCTTGCCTTCTAGTCTGTTATCCATAAAATGGCAACAGTTTGCTTTTTTAAAGCTAATTCATAGCACTTCATTTTCCTACCTAAAATCTTCCAATGGATTGATTCCAATCACAGAACAAAATTTAAATTTTCCACTGACTTTTTCCTCAGCCTGATTTGTCCCTTTATTCAGGTTTCCACTCAAATGTCATTTCCTCAGAGAGGCATTTATGTGTGACCACCCTACCTAAAATAACAACCCCCAATTACCTAAAAAAGCACCCCATCATTTTTGTTCCCTTTCTTTGCTTTATTTTCCATGTTGGGACCTATCACATGTGTTATTATTTATTTGCTTACTTGCTTTAATCTGTCTCCTATACTTAGAATGCAAGCTCCTGAAAAGCAGAGGAATAGTCTATTTTTTTCACTTTTGGTACATAGTACTTAGGTGTTCAATAAGTATTTGTTGAACGATGGACTTTATCCAGAGGAAAAAATTACCAGAATAAGATGGAAACCATAGCATAGCTTATAAAAAAGAAGACCTAAAGGTGCCACAACTGCTTTTATCTAAAACTCAGAGGGCTTTGCTTTATCTTTATAGAGTCAAGTTACTCAGTAGAAATTACAGAGGCAGAAGGAGAAAATTTCTAAAAATCAGAAGCCAAATAAGCTGCCTCATGAGGAAGAAAGCTATTAAATATTTATTTCAGTGATGGGAGGACCAACATTCATTGGGATCCTGCTGTATGTCAGGTTTTATGCAAGGCCATTAATACAGGTTAGACATATTACCTCATTTTTTTAATTGTCACAACTGTATGAGGTAGATTTCATTATTATCATCCCATTTTATAGATGAGGAAATTAGTCTCATGAATCCAAGGTAGAGCCTTTTTACTGTACTGCACCAGATGCTTCAGTTGACCAACTCCTATCTGACAGGGAGACTATAGATTAGCAATTCAAGTGTGGTCCTCAAACCCCTATGAGTTTCCAAAACTCTTTCAGGTGTTTAGTAAGGTCTAATTCATTTATATAATAATACAAAAACATTATCTGCTTTTTTCACTTTCTCTTTTATGAATATACAGTGATGTTTTCTAGAAGCTATATAACATACTACGATGAGTCATTGTTCTGACAGAAAAGAAATGTATGCTACATATTCTTTTGGTTTATTTTTCTCAGTTTAAATTTTTCATATGGTAGATACTGACAGATATAAACCACAGAAGCAAAAGTACTTTTGGGTCCTTAATATTTAACAGTGTAAAGTGGCCCTAAGAGCAAAAGGTATGGGAACCACAGTTGATGAGGAATGGGGGTTCCAAAATTCAAAGGCTTCTGAAGCCCCTTCCAACTCAAAGATGCAAGAATTTCAATGGCATCATTTGAAAAACAGAGTTAACCCCAAAACCTGTTTTATTTAAACTCCTAAGTGTCGAAATAAAATTCTTTGTTAAATGTATATATCCTTTCACTGCCTTGGTTACTATAATGTAATTTTTCTCTAAAAACCCAGTATCCTGTATGGTCTTAGGGGCATCAGATCCTATGGCAAGGAATGAAGAAAGTACAATAAAACTATGCTCAGTCCCAACATCCTGTTAGTTTTTATCTGGGGATTTTTTTACTTGATGTTTTCTTATGGATGTTTGTTTAATTTACAAAAATTAAATTAAAAATCACTGATGTACTAGGTCTGCCCCAAAAGTATAACTGTCCCAATATAACTGTTTTAGTTATATTGACATTGACTCAACACTTTTGGGACAGACCTCATATGTTACCTTGGTGTGTGTGTGACTGTGTGTGTGTGTGTAATCACAGTTTCTTCTAATAACCAAGTAGTGAAGAAAGGAGAATGGGCAGAAAAGAGAACTTTCCTTAACTAAACACCTACTCTATGTCAGGTACAGTATAATATGCTTCAGCTGTCATTTGCTGAGTACCAACTATACCAGTCATGTCACTCAGTTCTTGATATGAACTGTCTTCAGTTCTCACAAAGATCCTGGAAAACAGGCATTATCAAGTCTAAGGTAGATTGCCTGGGGAAAAAATGGTTGCAAAAATAATACTTTCCCTACATCCATGCTCTTGGGCATGGTCATATGACTTACTTTAATCAATGGTACAATAGCAAATATAAACAAACTAAGACTCAAATAATGCTTGTACATTATTATTGTTCTTTCTTTGTTATTGGTAACCATCATTCACAAAGTGAATAAGCCTAGGCCAGTCAACCAGGTGATAAATGACATATGGTCTAGTTAGTTCCATCACCCTTGTTGACAACCAGCCAACTGCCGGACATGTGAAGGAGGCCAGTTGACCCACATGAAACAGAGACAGTCCCAGCTGAGTGCAGTTTCAACTACAAACCCACAGAATCCTAAGCAAGTAAAAAATGGTTGTTTTAAACCATTACATTCGAGGTGTATGTTATGCAGCAGATACTGTTAACATTGCCCATTATACAGAGAAGGAAACTGAGGCTTAAAGAAATAAGTATGATGGCTCAGTGGAATGGCATAAGCCTGCGAACCTAAAGGTCGCTGGTTCCATTCACCAGTCAGGGCTCATAACCAGGTTGCAAGCCAGACCCGTAGCTGGAGGCAGTAAAAGGCAACCATACATTGATGTTTCTCTCCCTTTCTTCCTTCCTCCATGCCCTTCTCTCTAAAAAATAATGAATAAAATCTTTTAACATTTTTTTCTAAAAGAAAAAGAAAGAACTTTACTAAGATCATTCTATAGCCAGTATGTGGCAAAATGATCATTTTAAACCTAGGTGTTCATTTAATCTTTACGTCTGCACTATGAAATAGGCATGATATTATTACTATAGTTTTAAAGATGAAGAAACATGTATAGGGAGATTAAACAATCTGCCCAAGGTCACACAATTAATAAGTAGTAAAGTGTTAACTTATTTTAGTGATAATTTTGCAATATATACATACTGAATCATGTTGCACACCTGACACTAATATAATGTTATGTCAGGTTTTTTTTTAAGATTAAGAGGGAGATCAGCCCTGGCTGTGGCACAGTAGATAAGGCACCAGCCTCTGAACCCAAAGGTCACTGGTTTGATTCCCATCCAGGGCACATAATCAGGTTGCAAACCAGGTCTCCAGCCAGGTCCTTAGCTGGAGGCAGATGAAAAGCAACCATATATTGATGTCTCTCTCCCTTTCTACCTCTCCCCTTCCCCTCTCTCTAAAAATAATAAATAAAATCTTTTTTAAAAATTAAGAGGGAGATCAACAGTAAAAAATAAGTAAATAGGTAAGTAGTAAAGCCAGGGCTTAAACTCAACTATGCCTGATTTCAGAGCTCTTACTACTTTCACAAATTTAGGCTAAGGGTTCTGGTCAGTTAGTTTATTCTTCCCTATTAAAAAAAAAAAAACTGATTGCTCTAGCGCTGTATTATCAAATAACAATACTGCATTTTTAAAATGCACTGCCCAACTCCAAGCACACAAATATAAAAAGTATAAATGAGAAAGAGCAATGGAAAAGGAACAAGCCTTGGGAATTTGAGTTATTTAAAAAACAACAACAAAACACTAGAAAGTAGGTCTGGTTTTATAAATGGAAGATAAGAAAAACTCATTAAAATAACCCAAACACTAAGATGAATATACTGTTAAGACAGGAGTTCATTAAAAGGGTATTTTAAACTAGAATCAAAGTAGCTGGCAGGCACTGGTCTGAACCAAGGAGGAAAGATTTCATTAACACTAAAAAGCACTGCATTGGCTGCCCATCACATTCACAATGTGTCCTTCTACTGACTTTCTGCTGTCTCAGAGCTGCTTGGAAATGGAATTATTTAGATTGGAAAAGAGAATGTGGAGGGAGGGAAGGAGGGAGTAGTAACACCTATTGAAGATAGCATGAAAAGAGCACTGGACTGCAACTAACTAGCCAAGTGACCTTGGGTATGCCACTTAACCTCCATGGATCTTAATTTCCTGATCTCTAAAGTCCCTTGCAGCTCTAAAATTTCATGATTCTATTATTATTATATCAAAGTGAAAGTAGTGACCAGTGATTATCCATTACTGCTGAGGACCAAAGAAAGAACAAACGAGCTCAGATAACAGCATTTATTCATTCACTCAATAAGCATTTATGGAACACCTACTATGTGCTCTAAGCTTTGTTCTTGCCCTTGAAATAATAATGCAATGAACAAAGGGACATGTCAACAAATAATTACAGTCAAAAGTGTAATTCCACCAAGAGATATGCTGAAGTGTGATTAATGACAAGAATGATGATTTATACATGCCCTTAGAATTAGATGCTGCTGGATTCAATTCCAACTTAGCTACTTATTAGCTGTATGATTTTAGGCAAATCATTTAACCTCTTTGAACCTCAATTTCCTGTGTGCTCTCATGATACAGACTCTGATGCTACAGAGTTGTCTACAGGTTTGATTCTCAAACCTCCACAAAGGCAAAATAAAGTCAGTTGGAGATTGAAGCCAGATTAGAGAAGGTTTGAGGTTAAACAAGATGTAAGAAGAGACTATGCAAACAAATCTTTCCAAAAAAAGTTAGCTATGAAGAGGAATAAAGAAATAAAATGATAGCTAGAGAAGGATGTAGAGTCAAGGGAGAAAAGGTTGTTGTTTTGTTTGTTTTTGAATAGAGGTTATATAACATGGTTTATTGTTTATGTAAGAAAACCTCAGAAAAATGGGAGATGTTGACAATGCAGGAAAAAGAGGACATAACTGAAGAACCCACCTTCCCTGCAGAAGCAAGATTAAATAGGTCTGGAAGGGATTGGCCTCTGATAAAAAAAAAAATGTTCTCCTATTAGAAGAATGGGCACATTCTCCATTGAAAAAGGGGGAAAAACCATGGTTTCAAGTGTAGTTAAAAGGATAGATTTAGTGGTAAAAAATATAAAAACATTCCCATTTTCTGGATTCTGTTTACTCAATACTATGTGGAGTGAAGACATCAGTGAGTAAGAGAAGGAAAGAGGGGTGGGAGAGGGAGGTCCAAGGAGAGAGAAAAAAGAGGACAGCTCAGAGAATTGTTATCCAAAAACCCTCATGAAAGAAGGGTAATAGAAGTTATGAACAATGTCATGTGCCCATTTGAAGTTCATAATGAATTATGACAGTCAGCCAAGTTGTGAAAGCCTCAGCTAAGTGTTAGGACATGACAGCTGAATGGATATGAAAGTCTGAGAGGGAAAGTGATAATTATACTATAGATAGGCCCTGGCTGCTGTAGCTCAGTGGATTGAGCACCAGCCTGTGAACCCAAGGGTCGCTGGTTCCATTCCCCAGTCAGAGCACATAACCAGGTTGCAAGCCAGGTCTCCAGCTAGGTCACCAGCTGGAAGCAGGTGAAGGGCAACCCATATATTGATATTTCTCTCCCTTTCTTCCTCCCTCCCTTCCCCTCTCTCTAAAAATAATGAATAAAATATTTTAAAATAATAATACTATAGATAGACCCTGAGATGGGAAAAGGATGCAAATATAAACAATGGTAGATTGATGAAGAGAGAAAATACAGTGGGAATCAATGGGTTAGGGCTGTAACCTGACAAGATTGATGAACTGCAGCAGTAAAGGTCAAGATTTACAAAATAATGCAGTCTCTGGTGATAAAAAAAAAAAAGTGGGGGGGCTACTATATGACCAAATAAATGAGTAGTTAAGATAGGCAGAAGAAAAGATCATTGAAGTGAAGGGATCAAGGAAATGAAAAGCCATGAGGAGATAAGTCATCCACATGAACGTGAAGTCAGCAGGAATGTTGGTTAGTCAGAGTGGAAAGAACAAAGCCTAGAGGGAAAGACACCCCCACCAAGAGAATTTCTACTACATCTCTCTGGCTGTTGGGAGACAGGTGGATCAGGGCACAGATCCCAGCTACTCTGGGACCCTGCCTCCCTCCCTGTCCTGTGCCCAGGTTCAGGAGATCCAGTATACCCACGTAAAATTCTGACATCCTTGACACAAAGATATTGAAATCCTCAAGAATGAGAGAAATGAAAAGGAAGAGAGTAAGTCACAAACTACATCTGCAACAAATTAGGGGGAGTCGTCAGGAGGTTGGTAGGTGACAGCAATGAGGAAGGGAGAAGTGTGGGTCTTTTGCAGAAGGAAAAGAGAGCAATCAGAGCCCCAACCTCACCTCCCGGGCAACATGAGTAGTAGGAAGCCAAGGTTCCAATTACGGCAAGAAGCAGAGGATATGTACTGACAAAAATGTAAGGACATAAGGACTTTGGCCTCCCCAGATAGGCATTTCTAGATGGTAAAGGGCGGGCTTGAGAAGTGTAAAGAAGCAACTTGTCTGGCTGGAAAATGATTAGGGAAGGATGTAGAATAAGTGGAGGCCAGGACAACTGGTAAAGCACAATGGGATTAGCTCTAACAGTCTCTTAGTAGAGGATGAACAACTCATTGTAGATTGAGATCCAGAATATTTAATTCAATGGTAGTCTTTGTCTCTGGCATGGCCACATTTTTCATCCACATGATGCAGTGTGAGGGTTGCTCAATCAGAATTCCTGTGATGCACAATATCTGAGGCAGCAGTTTCCTGAAGGCTGAAACAGTAGATGATGTTGGTAACATGCAAAGCAGCTCCTCAGGCCTCATGGACTGAAAATATCTGGCAGCAGTAGTTCATGCCTTTGTTTTCTCTCATAGTGTGACTTGAACCAGATTTTTTCTGCACATAACATACTTATCAGGAATACTGGTAAGATCCTTTCTCACTCTCAATTCCCCCTCATTCACCAGATCAGTTTTGTATGAATAGGGCCAGTAGGAAATATGTACAATAGGAGAATAAGAAAATAATTCATTGAACTGGATCTCCAGCCTCACCTCCATAGAGAGGTTTTAACAGTGAAGAAAGCCCAATATAATGCTTCAATTCCTAAGTAGTTGACCTTTGCTACTGTTGTCCATTCATGGTTGCACCAGCTTGGGGCAGTTCTGTGGATTGGTTGACAAACAGATGAGTCCCAAGTCCCTGCAGTTCAATGGTCAGTCAGAACACTGTGTCAGCTCAGAGCAGGGGAAAGCAGGGTAATATCCAGGCTCGTCTCCTCTCACCAACAAAGAATGACAATTACTGTAGCTGTGGGCAGGGAGTCACCTATGCCCATATGTACTTAAGCTTGTTCCTTCCCAACCTCTGAGAGATCTACCCAAGGCCCGTGGGCATATAGGTTGACAAGTTGAGCTAAGCTATAAACCTTTGCAGCATTAGCATATCTAAGAAGTTCCCCAGGTGATACTGATGCTGCTGGTCTGGGATCACACTTTGAGGAACCATTTCAGAAGTTATCTATCAACCCTCCTCAACAAACACACACCTTTAGCCCATGTTCTTGTCTATTTACTCAGCTACTACAGAAGAATTCAGAAAAACAGGGTCTGGTTCACAAAGAAAAGAGTACATAAAGATATGGTTACTCCAGTCTATTTACCTTACAAAAGTCTCTGATTTTAGTGGTGAAAGCAGTTGATCCAAGGACCAAAGCAAACATCTGGGACCTTCTTACAAACACATATTCATCACTTGGACCACTTTTCAACCCCGGCTGCAGATTAGAATGCCTGGGGAGCTTTTTTTAAAAAAAGTACAAATGTCCAGAGTCCCACCACAGACAATTTCAGTCAGAATTTCTGAGGCTGAAGCTCTAGAATCATCATTTAAAAGAGATCTTGAAGTGAATCTAATGTACAGTTAGGATTAAAAACCCCTGGGCTAGCCCATTGTACCAGTCTCACTTGCAGAGAGTGTGTGTGTGTATGTGTGTGTGTGTGTGTGTGTAGAATCTATGTGTGTTTTGTTCATTGCAAAGTTTATGTAAATTAATATTTATTTCTACATACCACTTATTCACATTTAGAAAACAGATAATTTAACATGCGTCATTGGTATATTAAGCTCTGATGGTCTATATTTTTCTTCCAACAGCCTTATAAATTCACTGAGGGATTAAACTCTAAAATATACATAAACCATCATTTAAACTGATTTGCTACCAATGATATCAGTGAAGGGATCAGTTTCTTATTAACAGCTCTGAGAATTAACATAGAAAACAGAGTTAATAGGCTTACATTGAACATGATCAGTGTTCATAAGTAGCAGTATTCATAAGTAGCACTCAATATTTCCTAAGTTCTATGTGTGAATTAAATATCTTTATACCTAATTTAATGCTTTATACCAACAGAATTTTTAATAATCTAGAACAGTGCTTTTTAAAAATTAAAATTTGTTTCCAGTATTTAAAATAAAGAAATTTCATATAAAGATTCAGGTTTGGGGCTTCTATTTTAATACCTGGAACACCTGACAACATTGTACTTACTATTGCCAAATGGTAACAATGAGCAGAACGAGAACAGTTGCTCCCACTTTCTCCCCAGATGGACATATTTCACTCTTTGACATCTCTGCCTTGCCCTAATAGGCACCTAGAAAACAGCATAAGGACAATATCAAGAATGTAGTCTCTGGAGCCAAGCTGCTCCTTCTATCTTTCATTGTTTAATGGTATGAATCAGTAAGTTATTCAACATTTCTGTGCCCCAGTTTCTTTTTTCCTGAAAATCAGGAATAATAATAAAACCTACTTTACAGAATTGTTAGGAAGATTAGTACATGAATTAATAAATATGAACAGCTTATCACTGTACTTGGCCAAAAGGTAAGCACTCAGTAACTGTTAGCTATTGTTATTTGAGTTGAGTGTAATACAACACAATAAACATACATGCACTGAAGTCAGGGACAAAATCCCAGCTCCAGGGCATACTAGTCATGTAGCCTTGAGCCAGTGACTTACTATTCTTCAGTTTCCTCAGCTGTAAATTGGGGACAAAAATAGTACCTAACTTGTAGGGTTGTTGTAAGAGGATCAAATAAAATATTGTTTGTAAGGTGCCTGGCACAGAGTAAACATTCAATAAATGTTATCTATCAATGTTATTCCAATCTATCAGGAAGATGAGATTAGCTCACAGAACACTGTTCAGGAAGATCAAGTAGAGAATCAAGTTGGATGGTGGGTAATCTAAAAAGACTGAGGAGCAGGAAATGGTAAGCCAGTCTTAAGGCATTTTTGGAGATAAAACCAAATTTTAGTGATTTGCTTCTGCTTCAGAGGCTGTGTCTAAGTGAAGGGAATTAACTGACTTAATCTGCCACACACACACAAGTACTTTGAAAACCCACTCCCTAAGCCCAAATCCCTCACAGGGCTACCTGTCATCTTTGCAACCCATCAATGTGACCAACATAATATATTAATTGTGTCCTTAGACATCGAAGATAATTAAAGTACTAAAAATAATGGCTCCATAGATATAAATATTCCTAAAACTGACATATATGACAAGTAATGGAAGCAGAAATAACAAAGTGCAGGAGAAGCACTGCTGTTCAACCTCTTTTTGCCTGGCCTCTGACAAGGTAATCAAAACACATGCAGAAGAGTTGCATTTTCATTCATGCATTAAAGGAAATCAAACTTTAATGACCACAAGATTTGAAAAGAAGAGCAAAGCAAGAGCCTCTCTCCTGCTTTCCCCAAACTGGGCTCCTCAAAATCCTGGACAGTGATGAGAGAGTTGGTCTACAATTCATCAAAAAAACCTGGGAAAGAGTGTGATTGTAAAGACCCTAAGGCAAGTAAAACATGTTTTAATTATCAATATACTCTCACCTCATGAAACCGTTGCACATCATGTCATAGATCAGCTAAAGAAAAATTGTAACCTCAGGGAGACTTTCCCGTATACCTCTGTCCATGCCTCTGAGATCCCTATGCCCACAGATGTGTACTCATGGGATATAAATTCACTGTAATATTAGTCTAGGAAAACACAATAAGAAAAAGGGGACAGAGGGGAGCAAAAAGGGGATGGATGTAATACAACAACAATAAAAAATAAATAAATAAAAATAAAAAGCCCACAAAACAAAAATTAATATGGTGACAAAAACCATGGGTCCTTCTAAAAAATTTCTGCCATCTTTGTTGATATTTTCTATTGTAGTGGCCAATGCATTATACTACTTGATTCATACATGCTGTGGGCATTAGCCACAACAAAATTTTAAGTCCAGGCTGTTTTGACCTTATTTCCAGAATGCTCCAAGGTCATCTCTTTCCTAAATACTCAGCTAGTGCTCAAATCAGCAAGTGGGAATTTTAACATTGAAAGAAATAAACCAGAACTTGGAAAGTAAGTAGATCTGCCAAAAACATCAAATAACTCATTCTGAGGTCAAGTGCTAATGATCTGTGGATTAACATGACTAATAGGAAACTGGCTACAACTCAGGGCAACAATGTAAAACAGGTAGGAAGGTCAATGCTGAGACAGTGATAGATGGTATTCAGGAGTAAAAATGGATAACTAATGTTAGCATCTGCTATTCCCTCTCTAGTGTCCAGAAAGAAGGAGCCAGCACTGGATTTCTAAATTGCTACTTCTCTGACTTTAATATGCATCACCTAGGAATCTTATTAAAATTCTAATTCTTTCCTTGACTGGTGTGGCTCAGTGGGCTGAGCATTGTCCAGCAAAACAAAAGGCTGCTGGCTCAGCTGCCAGTCAGGGCACATGCCTGGGTTGCAGGCCAGTCTCCAGTCAGGGTCACGTACGAGAGGCAACCAATCAATGTTTCTCTCACACATTGATGTTTCTCCTCCTCTCTTTCTCCTTTCCTTCCCTCTGCCTAAAAATAAATAAAATCTTAAATCTCTAATTTCTATTTGAGTGGGTCTGTGGTAAGGTGTTTCTAGTAAGTTAGTTCACAGATGATGTTCACACTGCTGGTCCATGCACCCACACTTTGAGAAGCAAACATCTGAAATGGAGACCCATACGCAACATGTGTCCCATAGGCTAAATCCACTGCCAGCATTTATTTGTACAATCTATGAGCTAAGAATGTTTTTTAGATTTTTTCAAATGGTTAAGGGGGAAATTAAAAGAAGACTAATATTTTATGACATGTAAAAATCATGTTAAATTCAAATTCCAGTGTCCACTTGTTTACATGTTGTATATAGCTGCTTTCTAGCTGAGGTGATTATTTGCAACAGAAACCTTATAACCCACAAACCTAAAACATATGTACCTTTACAGAAAGAGTTCCTTGACCCCTTGTCTAAAGAATTAATGAAGGTGATTATATCAGTCCATGGAGAGAAGGGCTTTGAGTTGGGGAGAGAGAAGCTACTGAGCCTGAGAAAGAGTTTATACTGCCTACCATTGAGTCTGGGAAAGGTCAAAGGACTGAATGAGAAAGCCAGTACACTGCATGCAGACACAGTGCCCCAGATAGATCAGCAGTCAAAAGAGCAGTATCTCTGGGCCCAGTTAAAGCAGCAATTCCCAGATAGTCAACAGGGGGTCCAAGCAATAACAATAAAGGTGAAACCACTAAGAAATAAGAACCCAGCCCTTGACTGATTTGCTGGCACTACAAAGGCCCAGGACTATTCAGTGACACCATGAAGGAATGTGAGAAACCCCCCAAAAAATAACCTAGATTTAATTTCCTGCTCAGACAACATACTGGGGACTCTGAAAAGATTACATTTCATTTATAAGGCGTAGCTTGCCAATATTAGTTGACTAGAGCTGCTATTATACAATAAATTATCACAGACTGGGTGCTTAAACAACAGAAATTAATTTCTCACAATGACCTTTTCTTTGTGTATATTTCTGGGAAGAAGGAGAGAGATGGGAAGCAGAAGAATAAAAGAAAGAGAAGGAGCAAGGATGAGAATGAGAGAGAGGGATAGAGGGAGACCCCCATAAGCACACCCCAGCAAGCACATAAGTGCAAGAGTGTTCTGTGCCTCTTCTTATAGGGACACTAATGCTAATTGATCAGGATCCCTCCCTTATGACCTTATTTACCCTTAATTACTTCCTTATAAGCTCTATTCCAAATACTGAGACATTAGAGGTTAGGACTTCAACATATGAATAGGGGGCACAGTTCAGTCCTAACATTGCCCTTAATGATATGGATTATAACTCATACCTGCTACACCCATTTATATCCCTGATGTTACAAGTAGATAGAGATGACTCACTTCTGGTATGATTTAATGTGAGGATGAAAAGAGGCACTGTTATCTCAGGCCATCTTCTCCAGGAACCTGCCATTCACCCCTATAATCAATTTCAGAGTTACTCCTTCCTTCAAGTGAACAATGCCTGGGTCAAAGCTCCAAGTCAAACTATCAATCCACTAAATAAAATAACTTAGCTGTACCCTAATGGCAGAGAAAACTCCCTAGGAATGGAGGGCACAGCCCAATGTATCCCTGACAGGAAATACAGTATTATAGATAAAAGTATGGACTGTCAACAGACTACCATTTATCCATTTCTTTTACCTTGAACAAGACATTGACCTCACCGTGCCTCAGTTTCCCATATATATAATTGGGTTAAACATAATAACTTACCTGTTGGGATTGATGGGAAAATTAACCTAATTAGTATGTACCAAGCACTAGAACATAGCCTGGTACCCAGTAAATACTCGTGGCTATTAGTCATTATTTTACCTTAAAGACTGAGGAAATATTGGATTCTATTCCAGTGTATAATTAAACTTATTTGCCACCATAGAAAATGACAGTATAGGCAGAGGCTATACACACCCCCTGCCACCCTGCTATGTACATCCAAGATTTGCACAGTCCATTTTGCAAAGCATGAGCCCAAGAATAACCTTGGTAAATAGAGGGAGAAATACTGAGGAACAGAAACTCAGGCAAAATGAGATCTGAGAACACTGTGGATTTTGAAATGTTGTCTAGAAAGGCCCAGTCTAGAGAAAACAACTGGGACAGGGTGGGGAGGGTGTAAGGACACTGTACACCTAGGAAGAGGGCTGTGGTTAGAGTGCAAACCTTTATTGTGAGTCCCAGTGTCTTAATTTCCCTGGAGAAGAAATCTTTCAACAGTCCCAACCCAGACCTGCTCCATCCCAAATAGCTTTGTCTGAGATATCCAGAATACTGGAAAATTTGCCACCAATAAAAAGCCATTTTCTCTTTTTAAAATAAAGCAATGTGATCTAGCAATAGCAGTTGAGACACTATTGTCCTTCATTTAGAAACAAAAGAGGAAATTACACTTAGGAGATGTAAGCTCGTGTACAATAAACTAATGCGCAAAATATTTGCCAGAATGCCAGGCTGAGTAGTCCCTTTACTCAGTATGTAAATGAGTTGAAATCACAGGGAAGAAAGAATCAAAATAGCTGTTCTGTTTTCTCTCTCCCTGTGTTGACCAGGAGGAAACAATTTTTTAAGTAGTTAAAAAAATACATGACTCTATAGCTATACGTATTGCTCCTGCTGCAAAGCAGCCTCCACACTCAAATTTCTTATTGTTCCATAATTCTGAATATATGTAATTATTCTCAGTCTGGTATTATCTGTTCTGCCAAGCAGCAGAGTATCTTTTTGAATTTATGTCCTGTACCACAAGGACCTACCAAAAATAAAATCCACAGAATAGCAGAAAGTGAAAGGATACTTCCATGTTTGATACAAAATTTTCAGGGGGAAGGCTACATCCCAACCTCTCTCTAACCCCACTCATGCACATGGGCACATGCACATACATGCAAGCACACATTCACCAAAAAACACACATATAGTCCTCAAGAGCCATATACTTTCCTCAGGACTTGAGAAAGGAACATAGTTACAGCCCCCCAAACTTGTTCTACTGCTCCATGCTTGCAC
The DNA here is from genome assembly GCA_004026585.1 of Noctilio leporinus. Classification (NCBI taxonomy): domain Eukaryota; kingdom Metazoa; phylum Chordata; class Mammalia; order Chiroptera; family Noctilionidae; genus Noctilio; species Noctilio leporinus. Next base: position 4,684 of record PVIW01011497.1, on the reverse strand, counting down.
TGTACTATAGGGATGTAGCCACCACCCACACACAGCCTGGAAAGTGACAGTCTTGCCTTAGAACTTCCTCGAGAGCCATATGTGGACTGGTTGAAAAGCCAACTATGATTTCCTCCTGTATACATGGTTCAATATATGTTTTTTTTTTCAGGGGCAAGTGTGGACAGGAAAGTCATTTTTCAAGAAAACAGATCCTCAGATATACATATTTATATGCATACCAGTGCTACAGAACTTTCTATTGAGAGAGGGACATCTTGTGGATGATCTCAGAACAGCATGTCTGGAAGGCAAGTCAGTAACAGGAACAGCACCCCTGATGACAACAGAAAACACCTTTTCCTAAACCCTCCTGTTTGCCAGACACAGTACTAGGAACTTCATATTCGTTATCTTGGTTATTCCTCAGAGTAAACCGGGACATAGAGATTTGTTTTTCTCATTATGCAGTCAAGAAAACTGATTCACAGTTCAGCAAGATGGCAGAGGAGTAAGTGGAGCTACACCAATCTCCTCCCAGGTAGCACCTGCAATTACTTTTTTGGAGAAAAAGTCAGCTGGAATTACCAACAGAAAGCTGGAAAGAAGCTCTATAACCACAGACTGAACATAAGAGGATGCTTCATCACAGCATGACTAGTAGGAATCGTGGAAACACCAGAGACTGGCTGGGCCCCTTTCGGAAGCAGCAGCTGAAGGAACAGACCAGGGGCTCCACCAGAGAAGGGTGGGTTCTGGTCCCCCAGCTGGGTGTCCCAGCCACAGAAACATGGCAGAGAGTAGAGCAGCATGCAGCTGAGAAGGGCGGAAAGCTGTGGAGTTTACTAGCCTAAGAAAACACTGGAGACAGAGGACTACTAAGGTGACAACGATGAAAATACACTGGCACCCACCTACCCTGGGCTCCAGTGGAGGGAGGGCAGAGGGGGATGGAGACAAGTGGGGGGAGATTGCAGCGGTGGCTTGGAGGAGATAAGTGTGGAAGCAGCTGGGGGGATCCAGATGCTGACTCATGGCCCACATCTCAGGCTGACTGCGCGGAGCCAAGCTGCTTCCATAGGCGCAGTCCTCATAGCCCCACCCACTGGAATTAATATGCCTCGCCCAGCAGTGCCTAAGCCTGGCACCTGATCACAATTCTTAAACTTACATCTAAATAAACCTCTCCTGCCCTGCCCTGTTGGAGAATAGAAACAATAGTTGGCACCTGAAAAGGTATCTCTCACCCAGCAGCACCAGGGCCTGGCGGCTGATTACCAAATCTCTGACTTACAGCTGGGTCAGTCAGACAGCCCCACACAGCAGCATGTGAGGCTGATCGTGGATTCATTGGTTCACAACAGAGTTGGTTTGTCCTGCTCACTGGCCCCTGAGCTTGGTGGCTAATCACAGATTCATTGGATTACAATTGTACCTTGCTGTCTAGCCTGGTGGCTGAACACAGATCCATTAGATTACAATTTGAACTTGCTGCATAGCCCACAGGTATCTGAGCCTGGCAGCTGATCACAGATTCATTGATTTACATCTGAATCTGTCCCACCAGGCTGCACCTGAGCTGGCGGTAAATCCAATGGATTACAATTGAACCTGTCCAGCCCAGCACGGCCTGAATTTGGTAACTGATTCATTGATTTACAACTGAATCAGTCTGTCACCCCAAGCTGCATTTGAGCCTGGTTGTGGATCACAGACTGATAGGATTATAACTAAAACAATCCTTCCAGCCTAGCAGTTCCTTAGCCTGACAGCTGATCACAGTCTGACTGGATTAAAACGAAACCTAAAAATGGGGAGAAAAAGAAACAGTCATCATCAAAAGGAAAGGAAGAATCCCCAGAAAGATCACTAAGTGAAACAGAGGCAAGCAAATGATCAGATATGGAATTCAAAATAATGATGATAGAGAAGTTCAATGAGCTCAGCCAGCTCAAAGAAAACCACAGACAACTCCAGGGGAACTATGAAGAACTCCAGGAAAGCTACACAGAACTTACTTTGAACTACACCAGCATTAAAAAGGACGTAGAAACTATCAGTAAGAGCCAGGAGGATATGAAGAATACCATTTCTGAATTGAAGAATATCGTAGAAGGAAGGAATCAACAGCAGGCTAGAGGAAGCAGAGCATCGGATCAGGGAGCCAGAGGACAACATAGAAAAATATTACAAGACAGTGCAACAGAATGAAACAAGGGCTGAACAAGAATGAACAGGTTTGAGGAAAAAAAGATGGCAACAGAGTAGAGAGCAGTGCTGATGGCATTCTCAAGGGCCAGAGCAGTTGGAGGATAGGGTAGGTAGCACGAGAGGTCCGCAGGTCCCTAAGAATTGGAGCAATAAGCATCTGGACTCAAGGGAGCATAGCCCAGAGGCTGCAGGGACCTACAGGAGGGCAGGTGAGACAGTTCTAAACTGGCCGGTGGGCCAAGGTCGGCCCTGGGCAATGGTGGCTCTACCCAGAGGGGCATCTCTAAATGAAGACAGCTCCAGGCTCCCTGGCAACTAGAAATCTGAGCAATGAAGTGTGGGCAGTGAGGCAAAATGCCACAGGGAACAAGGAATTAAACTCCTGCAAGGGAGGGATTGTGTGAGAGCTTCACACTGGAGACTGGGAGAGAGGAAGCCCCTCACTGGGCCAGAGGCAGAGGAGAAGAGAACCGCGGGGAGCAGGAGTGGGATAGCAGGGAAGTGTACCAGCCAGAGCAGTGAGAGGGCCGAAAACTGTCCCACTGAGCCACCAGGGAGAGGGCAGCACACAGCCCCGGGAAAAGGGAAGGCCCAACCCCACACACCCACACCAGCACGCAGGCTCCTACAAAATCTCACAACTGCAAGCCAGGAACTTGCAACTGGTGCAACTGGCAGGCCCATTGCAGGCAACAAAGGCCTCTTCGAGGAGCTGGAGAGGGAGGAGTAGCGTTAGCAGGCAAGCTGTGCGGCAAACCCTCTGGGAAACCAGGCACTCATCACAGAGGTGGCAGTGGAAAACTCCTCAAAAGAGCTGGACTACTTGGAGAGTTAGCCTTCTCCTGGGGGAGCCAGGCACTGTTAGCGAACAGGGGCTACCTCCTCCAGGAGCTGAGAGGGTAGGGCCAGCCATCACAGGAGCCAACAAGGTTGCAACCCACCCCCATTGGAGCCAGATGCCCATCACAGGAAGGAACATCCTCCAGGAGCTGGAGGGGGAGGAGCAGCCATAGACATCACAGAAGCACTCTGCAGGTCTTCACACAAAACCAGTGAGAGAAGTGAGGGCCCCAAAACACCAGCAGCACAGAAACCCAGCTAGGCTACTGGAGGCCCAGCCTACCTGGGGGCTGACACTCAGAATAAGCCCTGACTGTGACAGCCATAGGTCTTGCCATTCAAAGACCACAGCTAGACTGTAGACTGCAGAGACCTGACCAAGAAAAACAGGCAGACTCAGGAAATGGATCACTGCTAATCTCAAGCACCTGAGTTAAACCAAGAGCTACATGAACTATTAATCCCTAACCAGCAGCTCAAAAGCAGTATATGAGAAGGGATAAAAGGAGTGTCTCTCAATCAGCAAACTGGAAGGAAAGGAGCAACATAAACAACCAATCCAAAATACAACCAGACAGCCCAAGTTAACGACATAAAGGCCACCCCTTTATGTGCAACAAGTGCAGAAAATGTAGGAGACTGCAACACTAAACTCCACAAATCTCCTAACACAGAAGGGTGCTCCACAAAGGCAGGGAAGCAAAGCAGATTAATCCAAAACAAAAACAAGCAACAACAGACACCCAAAATGGGGAAAGAAAGAATCAGTCCATCACCAAAAGAAAAGGAAGAATCCCCAGAAAAATCACTAAATGAAACAGGCAAACAAACTATCAGATAAGGAATTCAAAAGAATGATGATAGAGAAGCTCAATAAGCTCAGCCATCTCAAACTACAAAAATCTCCAGGGAAGTTACAAGGAACTTACTGAGAGCTACACCAGCATCAAAAAGGACTTAGAAACTATCAGGTAAGAGCCAGGAGGAAATGAAGAATACAATTTCTGAATTGAAGAATACAGTAGGAGGAATCAACAGTAGGCTAGAGGAAGCAGAGGACCAGATCAGCAAGTTGGAGGACAATGTAGAAAAATATTCCAAGACAGTACAGGAGAATGAAACAAGGCTGAACAAGAATAAAGGACTTTTGATCCAGCAATTCTACTACTAGGACTATACCCAAAGAATCTTGAAACACCAATTCATAAGAACCTATGTGCACCTATGTTCAAAGCAGCACTATTTACAATAGCCAAGTGCTGGAAACAGCCTAATTGTCCATCAGTGGATGATTGGATCAAAAAACTTTGGTACATTTACACAATGGAATACTACACAGCAGAAAGAAGGAACTCCTAATATTTGAAACAACATGGATGGAACTAGAATGTATTATGCTTAGTGAAATAAGCCAGTCAGTGAAGGTCAAATACCATATGATCTCACCCATTACAAGACAATAATGAGCAAAACTAACAACAAGCAAAACAGAACCAAGTGTATGAATACAAGGAATAGGCCTGCAGTGGTCAGGGGGAAAGGGGTTGGGGGGAGGGGGGAGGCAGAGGCAAAGAAGGGGAGCAGCTTAGACAAGAACCTAGTATAAAGGAACCATGGACATGGACAACAGGTGGGATTGACTTTGGGGGGAAAG
>PVIW01011496.1:0-37191 GCA_004026585.1 Noctilio leporinus | reverse complement strand
GGGGAGGAGGGGGAGGAGGAAAAAAGAGGAGGAGGAAAAAAGAAGGAGGAAAAAAGAAGGAAAGAAAGGAAGAAAGAAAGAAAGAAAGAAAGAAAGTAAGAAGAGGAAAAAAGGGTTTAGGTGGTTGTTCACCCTTAATGATCCCTGATTGGTCCAGGTGGAGCCAGAACCTGTGGGCTTATAGCAGAGAAAAGAAAAGAAAAAAAAATTTAAATTTTAAAAAGAAAAAGGAAAAAATAAAAATAAAAAAATAATAAAGAAATGGATTAGGTGGCTGTTCACCCTTTATGATCTCTGATTGGTCCAGGTGGAGCCAGTACCTGTGGGCTTTTAGCAGGAAAAAAAGAAAAAAGAAAGATAGAAAAGAATAAAGAAAGGGTTTAGGTGGCTGGGGAGGGGAGGAATACTTAGATTGAGGACTGGGAATGTGTTGTAGCCAGAGAGTAAGTAGACTTTAAATTAAGAGTAGGGGGAGGGTCTTGGGTATTTAGATGGATTGAGATAGGGGAGGATTAAAAATATGTGAGCTGTGATACACTATGGTTTAAAGAGTATTTACTTAAAATGCATTAATTGTGAGGCTTGGAAGTAACTTTGGAAAGGATATGTTAGGGATTAATAGTTCATGTAGCTCTTGGTGCAACTCATGTGCTTGAGATTAGCAGTGATCCATTTCCTGAGTCTGCCTCTTTTTCATGGTCAGGTCTCTGCAGTCTACAGTCTAGCTGGTCTTGGAGTGGTATGGTCTACGATTGTCACAGTCAGGGCTGATTCTGAGTGCCAGCCCCCAGGTAGGCTGGGCCTCCATTAGACTATCTGGGTTTCAGGGCTACGGGTGTTCTGGGGCCCTTCCTTTTCTTCCATTTGAAGTCCAGCAGGGTGGAAGTCCAGCTAGACTCCCCCTCTAGCTCCTGGAGGAGTTTCCTGCCTGTGATGGGCACCTGGCACCCCTGCCAGGTGGCCTGCATCCTTGCTGGCTCCTGTGATGACTGACCCTGCTCCCGCAGCTCCTGGAGGTAGCAGCCCCCATCCACCAACAGTGCTTGGGGTCTGCCAACACTGCCCCAGGTCTGCCATCACTGCCCAGCTCCCCTGGGTGAGGGCCAATCCTCCAAGCAGACCAGCTCTCCAAGGAGTCCTTCACACTGCTTCTGTGATGAGTGCCTGGCTTTCCAGAGTGTCTGCAGTGTGGCCTTTGTGGCCGGCAACGGACGGGTCAGTTGCCCCAGCTACAAGTTCCCGGCTAGCAGTTTGGAGTTTCTGCAGGAGCTTGGGGGCCTGTGTGGGTGCATAGGACTGGGCCTCCCCCCTTGTAGGGGCTTCAAGCTGCTATTTCCCAGTGGCCCAGCAGCACCATTTTTGGACCTCTTGCCACCCAGGTGGGTGCCCTGCAGGACTCTTCTCCCCCTCTGACCCAGTGAGGAGCTTCCTCTGTCTCAGTCTCCAGAGCAAGGCTCTCACACAGTCCCTCCCCTGCAGGAGTTCAATTCCTTGTTCCCTCCAACATTTGCTTTCACTGCCCACACTTCACTGTTCAGATTTCTAGTTGCCAGGGAGCCTGGAGCTGTCTTCAGTTAAAGACGCCCCTCTGGGTAGAGCCGCCACTGCCCAGAGCCAACCACGGCCTGCCAGTGGGCTGCAGGCAGCAGGTTTGGAACTGTCTCACCTTCTCTCATATAGGTCTCTGCTGACTCTGGGCTGTGCTCCTCTGAGTCCTGATGCTGACTGCTCCAATTCTTAGGGACCTGCAGACGTCTCATGCTCCCTATCCTGTCCTCCAGCTGCTCTGGTACTTGAGAACACCATCGGCACTGCTCTCTACTCTGTTGCCATCTTTGATCTCCTTGCTCCTAATTTTTTTCAATTCTTGTTTCCACTTTCTGTGCTGGCTGACTGTTTATTTCTTCCTTATGTTTCAAATCATTGATTTGAACCCCATTTTCCTTCCTTTACCATTAGTTTTCTTGTGTATTTTCCTTTGTTTCATTTGACCTAGCCTTTACTTTTTTCTTTATGTGTTTGCTGTCCTCAAGCATATCTGTCAAGCCTGTGAGCATCTTTATTACTATCATTTTAAGGTGTCTATCAGGCTGGCAATGTGTTCATCTGTCAAACTGCCTACTTCTCTGATGCTTAGTTTGGCTACTGGGACCTTGATTTGTGCCCCTTTTTGAGTCATATTTCTCTATCTCTGCATCTAGCCAGGTTCCTGTGTTTGCCTCTGTGTCTTATATAGAGCTGTCATGCCTGTTAGTTGTAAGGGGCAGGACCTTGGGTACTCTTCAGTTTTGGGGCATCCCATTTTACCAGGTAGTGGTGTTGTATGTGGAACAGGGGTCTGAGAGGTATTTATGCTGCTTGCTCAGCACTTCCTCCACTTTTCAGACACTTCTCCCACTTCCCGAATAGGGTTAGCTCCTCTCTGGTTCTGTGGTTCCCAGAATAGGTGGTTCTTTGGATGCTTCAGGACCATGATGACCTCTAAACAAATCACCTCTTCCTGGTAGTTCCTCTGCCCCAACCCCCACTGGTTTTCACAGTCAGAAAAAGCAATGTGGCCTTTTATTTTTCTCCCCCAGTGCTTGAACAGTGAGCTGCAAGATCTGATCTGATGCTGGGAGCTTTCAATAGATACCCCTACTGTGATTTCTCTTTTCACTGACAGTCCCCTGCCACTCTCCTGCCTGCACTACCAGCTGCCCTGCCAAGTACACCAGCAGGCCACTCACCCAACAACTTCCTCTGTGTCCTACCTCCACCCCTTCTACCTGTCTGGATGAGTCTTTTTTTCTTGTTTTTAGTTTGTTGGATTTCCATGCAGTTCATCGTTCAGGAATTTCTGGATGTCTAGTTTTGAGGTAGATGTATTGTTTTTGGTTGTGAGAGGAGATGCAGTGTGTCTATCTACACCTCTATTTTCAATCTCTTCCTTGTTTATTGATTCTTAGAGAGAAAGGGAGAGAGAAAGGGGGAGAGAGAGAGAGAGAGAAGCATCAATATGAGTGAGAAAGTTTGGTCAGTTGCCCCTCCTGTATGCACCCCAACTGGGGATCAAACTATAATCTAGGTATATGCCTTGACCAGAAATTGAACCATAGCCTTTTGCTGTATGGGATAATGCTCCAACCACTGAGCCACCCAACTAGAGCAAGAATAATTTCTACATTTTCAGAGCAAACCTATTCCTGAGTCTGGGTAATTATTCCTCACTGGTATACTTAGTATCAAATGTTGCAAAGAATCCTTTGCTGAAGTTTTAGTATGGGTTCAATGCTTTCTGGTACAACATATTTCAGTCAACCTATGTACATTATCTGTGTCTTCTACCCACAAATTTAATTCTGTTTCCATTTTAACTACTTCCCATGAACTGTGGCAGTAGCTTTTGCAGTTTGAGGTGTGACAACAAAACTAACATTAACTTTTTCTTCCTTCTTCACAATTTCATGGGTAGAAGATTCTTTCTTGAAATAGATCTCAGCAAAATCCATATATAATTTTATTAATTTCTTTTTTATATGAGAACTTTTACTTTTTCACCTCAAGTAATTACTTATACAGTTTCTCTTTGTCAATATCACTACTCTTGTGCTTTGGGGCCATTATTAAGTCAATTAAGGGTGATATGAACACAGGTATTATGTTACTATGACAGTCAATCTGACAACCAAACAGCTACTAAGTAACTAAAGAGTGGGAAGCATCTATAGCATGAACACCCTGGATGAGGGGGCGATTCACATCCCAAGTGGGATGGAGCAAGACAGCATGAAATTTCATCATGCATCCCCAAATGACCACAATTTAAAGTTATTTCTGGAATTATTCATTTAATAATTTTGGACCACAATCAACTACAGACAACTTAAACCATAAAAAGTCAACCGCAGATAAAAGGGACTGTTGTATTATTATTATTATTATTATTATTACTGTTTTGATAGGTAAGGTTTGGAGTTTTCAAGAGTTGAAGAGGACAAAGACATTAAGCAAATATCTCTACTTTAACTTCTTTTTTACTTTGGTAGAAGGTGACAAGGATGTGTGTGAACTCATAGGTCCATTCCTGAGATAAAAAGTGTACTGAAAACTTTCCAAATGCTGGGCTGCTATGCTTGACCAAATGAAAAAGTAGACCTATATTATGGAATTCTAAACTGAATGCTAGGTTTGAGCTTACTACAAGCTGAATTTTAGGCCTGATGTGCAAGTATGAGCCTTACTGAGATAAAACAAGAATCTTCTATTTGGTTAGCCTGGATTAATTGCGTGTGTGTGTGTGTGTGTGTGTAATTGCTTACATAATATTTATATCTCTAGTGAATATAGTTTATAGTTTACACTTCTCCTATATTTAACAAGACACTGAGTTGGAATTAGTTATTCTATTCCCACTTTCAGATCAACTCCTCAAAGATATATTGATCAAATCTCTACTTATTAAAAACTTTAAGTGGGCTGCTCTGTTACATTTTTAAAATACACGGTTTCTTAGTTCAACATTCAAAGTCCTCAGTGATATTATTATCATTCTTATCATCATTTACTAACTGTCTGAGATAAGCCCATCCCAACTTACACTAGTTTTCAATTATTCTCCAAGTTTTCCTACCTTTTAAAGTTATTCTTAATATGTTATTTTTTTACCAAATTACCTTTTCTTTAGTGCCATTGAACAGTCTGTGGATCCATCCTTTAGACAATCATTTATTAAAGAGTACATGTCTGTTGCTGTAGGTGAGAATTGACATGACATGAATAAAATGTTGACATACTTATTGAAGTACTCATGGTCTAGTTGGTGAAGACAGGTTATAGAAGAAACACAATCTTAGCCCATTTCAATGAGTATGATGGTAAAGCTATGTATTTAGAGCAATGCTAGCATAAGAAATTATCTCAGACTAATATTTGGTATTACTTGCAGTTACTTAATAGATCACTGCTCTCTTCACTAAACAACTATCTTCCCTATACTATCTATATTCTTCCTGAGGGACTCATGACCCCTGAAATTAGAAATGTGGATGACTTAATGTGTGATAGCAAGACTTTTTTATCTATAGCAAGCACTTACCAGCTATAAAAGTACCTAATTTTTTTCTAAATTCACCAAATGTAGAATGAACAACTTTGATGTTAAGTTGATCAAGTCCTATGGGTAAGAAGTAGTCCCTACTCATAAACATGAGGCATACCTGTGCACATTCAACTCTCTGAAATCATCAGCAGGGTGGTGATTTCAAGATGCCTAAAAAAAAAAAAAAAAAAAAAGGAAGAGAGAGGGAGGAAAAGAGGGAGGGGAGAAACAGAACCTTATCTTTCACTATGACTTTGGGTAAAATACTCTGATTATCTAAGATTGATTAAAAGAAACAGAATTTAAAAACTAATATCTACTCCAACACATTATTATCTAAGAAGTTCCTGGAAGCTTCCATTAATTTCAGCAATATTATTTTTATGAGAAAAAATTTAAATATATCTATGTCTTATATGTAAATGTATATCATTATTTTATATGTCTATCAATCTATCTGTATGTGTATCTATATAAAGATTTTAAATAGATGATAATCCCCCAGAGGAATAAATTTTCTTACCTGTATATGACTGTCTTCTTAGTGACTAACATCAGTGGCCCATATTTTTAAAAAAATTAAATGTGTAAGCATTCTCTTTCCTTTTTTGTGGTATAAATTTTCTTGATTTCACTGTTCATGCTAGAAATGATTAAATTAGTTTTCTAAGAGAGTGGCCAGAAGCCCAGATTTGGGGGGATGGGACTCAGGGGAGCACAGCCATTTTTCTGAGATATGCAAATGGCTATAGCCATTCTACATGCCAAGAAGATAGGAGAGATTTTGACCATAGAATGGTGATGAAAAGACTTATGGGGCCTGAGCAAGATTTTGCCAGTGGCCAGGACTGGTCACCATATCCACTGTGTCAAAGGCTGTGGTCAAGGGTTTAAAAAAAAAGGTGGTAGCCATTGGGAGACAGGGAGCCATGTAGTATGAAAGAGAGCAAAGGCACCCCACTCACCGGCCATGAGGTTGAGTGTGTATAAAGGTGCCATGCGGTCCTAAGTTAAGAGCTGAAAAACCCTGATACATAGGCAAACCTCCCCAGTCAGGCATGGATGAATGGCAGCTGCTAATAAAGCTGTTCTGTAGGAAATACAGAGACACAGACTTTTATAATTTTCTAAAGGGAAATGGTATATCTGACTTTTCTGTTCTGAAACTGAACTGATTAGGCTAGACTAGTTATTTTGGGGTGTTTTAAAGAGAAAGGAACTTAACAGCAGAATTCCTCCACTAATCTAAATCTGTATGACCTTTAAATAAACAATTCCTTTTCACCAAACTCTGGTATTGAGAGTTATGCTTTTTGATGATGGGCAAATCAAGCCCCTCATAACTGAACAGCCTGTGAGTTCTGCTTCAAGTCTTGCTTTTGAGTTTGAGTCCTACGGCCTGCAACCTGTGAGAGAGAAATAATATGAGATGAGTTATAATTAGATTTTGGCCCAATGTAGTTTAATTTTTGTTGCGAAATAATATATGACATAGTTCTGTATTTGGTTAATTAAATGGCAATTCTGTGTAACTATTTTTAAAGGACTAAACTAGTTGAACATTAACATATGAGGATTATATAATGCCTAGAGTCTCTGTAGCCACATTCTACACAACTGAGGGTTCTCTGGCTGCATTACAGTAAAGCTAAATCACTCATGTTTAAATGCAACTTATTTGGGTGAGTGCCTTTAATTTCACTTTTGTAACTGCAATATTATTTTGCTTGAATAACATAACACTAACTTTTACAGTGTTATTTTGTTAGACTTACAAGTTGGATGTCTCTATGATTAGTTTCTTGGATCCATTTATAAAGAAAGATGAATGGAGTTTATTTTTAAATGTACATGGGCCACAGGCATTAACCATGGACCATCACAGACAAACTGGCATATGTAGTATTCTTACTTTAAGAAGCTTAGATATGTGAGATAGAAAACTGGAAATGCTTTTCCCAAAAAATCTTGAAAACAGGGTGCATATGATAAAGTGGTAATAACTTTGTATCTCCTTATTGCATGTGCTTATTAATTTTAAAAACTACATTTCTAATGTTATGATTTAACATCATTATTTCAGATATAAAGTATTAAATTCTGAGAACAACCATTATGTTGAAAGAATATAATGTCAGAACAATGGTAGTTTCTGGACTGCAAGCAGGGCAAACTGCTAAAGAAATTGTGGACTTCAATAACATCGTTTATGTACAGTTTAAAACATGAAGAAGGTGTATGATTCTGATCCTGATGTTGCCACACCAACAAGGAAAACACATAGGTATGCAAGGATCTCACAAGTCCAGGTATTGTACACAGAATCCAGAGATCATCAATGAAGATCCAGGAAAGTAAATGTGCTCCATAGCAAGAGAATTGCAGGTGTTGAATGCAATGGTTCACATGATTATTGCTGAAGATATCAGATGCAGATATCATGTTCTTAGAAGAGGTCAGCTTATGACTCAGCAGACAAAGGAAAGGTGCTTTGAAAAAGCAAGGAAACTGCTAAAAAATTGAAAAATCCCAAAGAAAATAAAACTCTGAGTTTCTTCTCCAATTGAAAGAATTTTCAACAGGGCCAAATAGTCAACAGAAGAAACAACAGGTGGCTCTGTGAGAATCTTCTTTTTTTTTTAAATTTAATTTTATTGTTGTATTACATCCATCCTCTTTTTGCTCCCCTCTGTCCTCTTCCCCACCCACCTACTCCCCCACAATGAAGTCCCAATTGTCATGACAATGAAATTTCCTGCTACACTGATGGTGTTAGGTGTTGTCAGCAATGAAAGAGATATCATAACCCTAATTTTTTTCCCCACAAGGCTTGAAGGTGATTGCTGATGTTTACTTTGATGTTTTGAGAGAAGTAGTTGTACTGTGGATGAAGCAAGCAGCAAATGGACGCCATTTTATCTTCCAACAGGATGGTGCACCAACACATAATGCCAAAAAGGTGCAAGAATTTCTGTATCAGTGTTCCTGAATTTTGGACCAAGGAAATCTGGTCACCTAGTTCACCAGATGCAAATCCTTTAGACTATTATGTATGAAGCATTTGTGAGAGAGAAGTTAATAAACAACCTCATTCCAATAAAGAGGCTGTTAAAGCTAAGATTGAAAACATTATGGTAGCCCTGGCTGGTGGCACAGTGGATAGGTACCAGCCTGAGCACCTAAAGATTGCTGGTTTGATTCCCTGCCAGGGCACATAATCAGGTTGCAAACCAGGTCTCCAGCCAGGTCCATAGTTTAAGGCAGATGAAAAGAAACCATACATTAATTTTTCTCTCCTTCTCTGCCTCTCTCCCTCCCCCTCTCTCTAAAAATAATAAAATCTTAGAAAAGAACACATTATTATGTCCAAGGATAAAGAAAAGTTTATTAAAGTGTACTGAAGATTCCAAAGTCAAATCAAGTCTATTATTGTAGCAAATGGAGACTTTTTGGAACAGTCTAAAAAATAATAGCATTTATGTATTTATATTTGAGAATAAATTTATTTCAAAATATAACACTTGTGGTATGTTGATTATTTTACTAAAATTTTGCCAATTTATCATGTGCATCCTGGACAAACTCTCTAGTAATACACTCTTAAGTGTATTTGTATTTGGATACTCTGACTAGCTTTTGAGAATTCCATTAAGCTGTAGTGTCAAGTATACTAATAATAACAATTTGTTTCATAAAGAAAATTTCTAACTTCAGAGGTGTTTCCTGGAACAGAAATTTTTACCTTTCATTATCCAATGTAGCTCATGTTGTCCTCAAAAGGGAATTCAAGTGAAAGGCATATTTACAAAGTTCAACTCAACATTTAAATTATAATCAAACATAATAATAAAACTATACATAAACCTTTATAATTTCTACATGGCACTTAATATAAAGCTTTATGATCAGAAAGTTTGCCCAGCTAGCCATTATTTTATTTTTTATAAATATTTTGTAGAAGAAATGCAAACATTTTAGAATGTTTTACCTATTGGTACTTTTATCCTCAAAAAAAAAAAGTTTTTTTCCTTTTTCATGACATATGATCATTTAAAAGTATCAAGTTTGTCTTTTAGTAATCAAACTATTCAATAATGCACACACATAAAAGGTAGCTTCTATTTCATTAAAAATTCAACTCAATCACAAAGGCAGCTGACAGTACAAATTTGTAACAAATTGGGCAATTCCAGAAGATATATAATGAATGCTATGAAACATAGGGATTGTTTTTGTAAATGGAGTTGAAAAATACACCTGCTGTTTCTAGTCAGTGATAATAATCATATCACAAGGCCATAGTATAAAACCTGCTTTCTTGGTTCATGCCCATCAGGAAACAACCCTTCATTGTTACTTTGCATGTGGAGAGGGCTTGCAAATTAAGGGGTGACAGGAAACAAAGCTGTGGGAATCACTGAGTGCAACCCTATACTCAGACAGGTGCCATTTTTAGACATTTTAATTGATCTCATTTGTTAGTTATACCTGTAAGTCACACTGTTATCATCCCCAAACAAGGAATAAAAACCAGAAATTTTCACAGACTGAAGATAGGAGGAGACTGAATCCCTAAATGGACCAGCCATATAGTTTTACCAGCTTAGTTTCATAATTGTACATTAGATTGAAATTAGACACATGGAAAACCCCAAATTACATGGGTAATTTGTTTCTTTATATCAAACTTGACAGAAAACATGGTTTAATATTCTACTGCAGCCAAGGTTCCATATCATATACTGAGATGTGTGTGTGTGTGTAGGTGTGTGTATGTGTGTTTGTGTTTGCAAGAGAAAAGAACTTTTGAAGCTGTAAAAGTAAATAGTACCATGCTACAGTAAATATAATACTCTTTCAAAGTCTTGTTAGAAAATTCCACTGTGCATCCAGTTACAGTACTCTGCAGTATTGGAATGATGGAAAGATATAGTTCAAGAATATCAATGGGTTGAGGATAAAAAGGCATTCAAAAGTGGTGAATTTCAAGGGTGTCCCATCCTGGGTAGTGGTGTAGTGGGGGAGGTTCTGCTTTTCTATGTTTCTGTAGTGAATTACCCAGCAATAGATAACCCTTATAAAATCCCTGTGAGAGTACTGCCCAGAATGGTTAGGGATTGAGTGTAAACTCAGCAGAATGTCCATTATCAAAAAACCCACTAGGCTTTACTTTCCATAAATAAAAACTCTTGTGTTTCCAGGCCTGGCCCCTTTTCCAGGTTCACTACACTCAGCAGCATCAGTGTTGATTTGCCCCCAAAGCAGTCACTGTGAAAGCATTCCCATGAAGGTCATCCCAAAGCATTTAGCATCAGCATTTCTGTTGCCTGGGATTTTGGGGAATTGGAGGCCACACCAAATTCCATTTTAACTTCAACTTAGTGAATTGCTATGAGAAAGCTCATCAACTTTTCATCCACATCAGTAAGAATTATAATTAACATAATAAAATCTGTTATATTATTGAACATCTTAAAGTATTTTGTTATGATTACACTTAACAATGACTATTACCTAGGTAAAATATCTATGTAACTAGGATATGGGAAATGCCTAAACTTGTACCAAGTAAAAGACACACAAAAGATGTTCATTTGATTAAGCTAAACTTTCAAATGTCATTTTATTATTTGTCTCTTTAATGCAAATTTAATCAGTACATTTTTCTATATAATATAAAGATTTTAAATTTATATTTTATTGTTGTTCTATTATGGTTGTCCCAATTTTCCCCTATTGCTCTCCACTATCCTGCCCAACCTCCCTTCTACCTCCATCTCCCACAGTCAATCCCCACCCTGTTTTATTTAAAACAGGTGACTCATATCTCTAAATGAAATAAGAGCACCATATAAGCATTCAAAATGCAGTTAAAAATAATAAAAAGGCTGTGAGGTGAAAAGCTGAGGCAGATGCTGTTACTTAAAATGTGTGGAAAAATCTACTAATATTCTTCAGATCAATGAGTCTTAATCTTTTAGGGGCATGGGGCTCTGATAATCTTATTAAACACTCTCCCCAAAAGTGAAATCAACACAATTATTGCACAATATTTGACATCTGGAAATTAATTATCTTCTTTTAAGGATGTTGAAAACAACCTTTACTCTCTCATAAGCAATTCATTGGGCTTTTTTTCTGGAAATAATTTGAAATTAGACCATAGTATGCAAATGAAGCAACATTAAATTTTATTCTATTTAAATGTGCATTTCAATGAGAAGGCTGCTATTGTTTAGTGGGAAACCATATTTGAAAATGGGGACATGGTCTTTGATAAAGAAGTGATCTTTAGCATCTATTTAGATGTTTAGGTCTGACAGCAGCAAGTGCTGAAACACTTCAACTGTGAAGGTTCTCAAATAAAATTTCTCCTAACTCAAGTTCCCAGAAGAGAGCATGATTTGTGTTTAAAAGCACCTGAAATATCCAAGTTGTTCAAGTTAAACTCATGCAGCTTTACTTATTTTGTCTGCGACTTCATTAGATTATAAAGCCTGTGTTGCATGCTGAATGTTGTGTGGAGGCTTTGCCAAATCCCTTACTAGATCCATAGTAAGGGACCTTAAGTATAGAGTAACCAGCCTCCTTATTAGAAATGGTTCTTGGTTTGCTGCTATGTCTTGGTGGAAAATGACCATGGAACTTCAGGTGGCCATCCATACCAACCATGCTGCCCATTAAGAAATGGATGTTGAGACTCCAAAGCAATAGGCCCTGCCACTCTAAGGTGCTGGAGTCTGACTGTAGACTGCAGAGACTTGATCAAGGAAAAGAGGCAGACTCAGGAAATGGATCATTGCTAACCTCAAGCACCTGAGTTACACCAAAAGCTACATGAATTATTGATCCCAACGAGCAGCTCAATAACAGTATATGAGATGTGGTAGAAGGTATTCCTCAATCAGCCAGCTAGAGTGAAAAACTTATCAAGAAGCCACACATAAATTAAGTCCAAAATACAACCAGACAGCCCAAATTAATGACATAAGCACATTCTAAGAACAACAAGTTGAGAAAATCTAGGAGACTGCACCACTGAACTCCACAAATCTCCTACCACAGAAAAGCACTCCATGAAGGCAGGAAGTGATAGCAGATAAATTCAAGAAACAAAAATAAGCAATAATTGACAACCAAAATGGGAAGACAAAGAAATAGTCCATCACCAAAAGGAAAGGAGGAATAATCAGAAGGACAGCTAAATGAAATACACACAAGCAACCAATCAGACATGGAATTAAAAGAAATGCTTATAAGAAAGCTCAATGAGCTCAACCAACTCAAAGAAAACTACAAAGAACTCCAAGGCAACTACAAGGAACTTACTGAAGACTATACCAGCATTAAAAAGAACATAGAGACCATTAGTAAGAACAAAAAGAAAATGAATACAATTTCTGAACTGAAGGACACAGTACAAGAAATTCAAAGTATGCTAGAGAAAGCAGACAACTGGATCAGCGAATTGGAGGACAACATGAAACAAAAAAACAAACAACAAAAAAAAAACAGTGCAACCAAATGAACAAAGACTGAAAAAGAATGAAGAGGTTTTAAGAGAGCTGCAGGACAACATGAAATGCAACAATATCTATATCATACGGATACCAGAAGGATAAGAGAACCAAGGGATGGAAAACTTGTTTGAAAAAGTAATGACAGACAACTTCCCTAAAATGATGAGTGGAAATGTCACTCAAGTTCAGGAAGCACAGAGGGTTCCAAGGAAGATGAACCCATACAAGCCTACTCCAAGCCACATCATAATTAAAATGGCAAACCTCAAAGTCAAAGAGAGAATCCTAAAAGCATCAAGAGAGAAACAGCTAATAGCACATAAGCGGGCTCCAATAAGGTTATCAAATTATTTCTTAACAGAAACAATCCAAGCCAGAAGGGAATGGCAATAAATACTCCAAGTAATGAAAAATAAAGGCCTGCAACCAAGAATACTCTACCCAGCAAGGCTCTCATTCAAAATGGAAGATGACATAAAGACTTTTTCAGACAAAATAAGCCTGAAAGAATACATGTCCACCAAACAAGCATTGAAACAGATGCTAAAGTGCCTGCTTTAAAAAGATGAAGACCTGAAGACCTGGCTGGTGGCTCAGTGTACAGGTGCCAACCTGCAAACCCAAAGGTCCTTGGTTCGATTTCCAGCCAAGGCACATACCCAGGTTGCAAGCCAGGTCTCCAGCCAGGTCTGTAGCTGGAAGCAGATCAAAGGCAACCATACATTGATGTTTCTCTCCCTCTCTGCCTCTCTATCTTCCCCTCTCTCTAAAAATAACAAATAAATAATTTTAAATAATTGTTAATTAAAAAAAAGATGAAGAAACAGAGAGACAGAGAGGAATAAAGGAACAAACAGGGAAAAATGTCAATGAAGATGTACTTGTCAATAATAACCTTAAACTTAAATGGATTAAATCCACCAATAAAAAGACACAGAGTAGCTGAATGGATAAGAACACATGACCCACATATATATATGGTGTCTTCAAGAGACCCACCTCAAAAAAAATGATAAACACAGACTGAAAGTGAAGGGATAGAAAAAATATATTTCAAGCAAATGGACATGAACAAAAAGGCTGGTGTAGCAATACTTACAGGACACATGAGATAAATTGGCAATAACTTTGCATCTCCTTATTTTATGTGTTTCTTATTAATTTTGAAAAACTTCTAAGGTTATGATTTAACATCATTGTTTCAAATATAAAGTATTAAATTCTGAGAGAAACCATCATGCCAAAAAATATGATGTTAGAGCAACCAGAATTTCTGGACTGCAAGCAGGGCAAACTGCTAAGGAAATTACAAACTTCAATAACATCCCTTTATGTACAGTTGACAATGTGATATTGGTGTGTGGTGCTGATCCAGATGTTGTTGCCACACCAACAAGAAAAATGCATAAGGTATGCAAGAATCACATAAGTCCAGGTATTATACACAGAATCCAGGAGATCATCAATGAAGGTCCAGGAAAGTAAATGCACTCCATTGGAAGAGAATTGCAGATGTTGGATGCAATGGTTTGCAAGATTTTGCTGAAGATATCAGATACAGATCTTATGTTCTTAGAAGAGGCCAGTTCATGACACAGCAGACAAAGGTAAGGTGTTTTGGAAAAGCAAGGAAACTGCTAACAAAATTGAAAAATCCCAAAGAAAAATCCTCTGAGTTTCTTCTCCAATGAAAAAAATTCTCAGCAGGGCCAAGTAGTCAACAGAAGAAACAACAGGTGGCTTTGTGGGAATCTTAATGAATTCTCAACCTGTCATGACAATGAAATTTCCTGCTACCATGATTGTGTTAGGTATTGTCAGCAATGAAGGAGATATTATGACCCTGCACTTTTTCCCACAAGACTTGAAGGTGACTGTTGATGTTTACCTTGATATTTTAAGAGAAGTAGTTATACCATGGATGAAGCAAGTGGCAAGTGGACATCATTTTATCTTCCAACAAGATGGTACACCAGCACATAATGCCAAAACAGTGCAAGAATTTCTCAATGTCAATGTTCCTGAATCTTGGTCAAAGGAAATCTGGCTGCCTACTTCACCAGATGCAAATCCTGTAGAGTATTATGTATGGAGCATTTGTGAGAGAGAATTTAACAAACAACCTCATCCCAATAAAGAGTCTGTTAAAGCTAATATTGAAAACATGATGTTCATGGATACGGAAAAGTTCATTAAAGCATGCTGAGGATTCCAAAGTCAAATTGAGTCTATTATTGTAGCAAATGGAGATATTTTTGAACAAGTTAAAAAAGAATGGTTATGTTTATGTATTTATATATAAGAATAAGTTTATTTCAAAATATAACATTTTGTGATATATTGTTTATTTTACTAAAATTTTCCCACTTTATTGCATGCACACTATATGTCAGACAAAACAGATTTTTATAAGAAAGACAATAAAAAGATACAAAAAAGGGCATTTCATAATACTTAAGGGAACAATCCATCAAGAAGTCATAACCCTTGTAAACATATATGCATCCAATGTAAGAGCACCCAAATGTATGAGGAAAATCTTGGAGGACTTCAAGAAGGACATAGACAATGACACACTAATAGTTGGGGATTTTAATACCACATTATCAATAATAGACAGATCTTCCGAACAAAAATAACTCCAAGGATATTGTAGCATTGAAAAATAACCTAGATAAAATAGGCTTAACTAACATATATAAACTTTTCACCCCAGAAAAGCAAATACATATTATTTTCAAGTGCACATGGAACTTTCTCAAAGATAGACCACATGGTAGGACACAAGACAAGCCTCCACAAATGCAAGAAAACTGAAATCATACCAAGAATCTTCTCAGGTCACAATGGCTGGAAACTAGAAACCAATCTCAAGGAAAAAACCCAAAAATTATATAATTCATGGAGACCTAATAACATGCTATTAAGTAATGAATGGGTTAACAATGAGATCAAAGGATAAATCAAAAAGTTTCTGGAAACAAATAAAAATGAATTCACAATATCCCAACATCTATGGAAACAGTGAAGGCAGTCCTCAAGAGGAAGTTCATAGCAAAAGGTTAGAAGAAACTCATTCAAAGGACCTAAACATAAGGCTACAAGAACTAGAAGAACAACAAATGAAGCCCAGAGCAAGGAGAAGGAAGGAAATGATCAAAGTGAGAGCAAAATTAAATGACAGAGACTAAAAGCATAAGGAATCAATAAATCCAGGAGTTGATTCATTGAAAAAATAAACAGAATTGATAAGCCTTTCATCAGACTCATCAAGAAAAAGACAGAAGACCCAAATAAACAAAATCAGAAATGACAGGAGAAATCACAATTGATATCACAGAAATACAAAGGATGAAAAGAAATGACTACATACAACTATATGAAGAGAAATTTGACAACCTGGGTGAAATGAGCAAATTTATGGAAATGTATAACCTACCAAAGCTCAATCAAGAAGAAGCAGAAAGCCTGAATAGATAACAAATAATGAAATTGAAGAAGTAATGAAAAAAACTCCCAGCACACAAGAGCTCCAGACCAGATAACTATACAGGGGAATTTTACCAAACATCTAGGAAATAGCAAACTCCTATCCTTTTCAAACCATTTCAAAAAATCCAAGAAGAGGGAAGACTCCCAAGCTCTTTTTATAAGGCCAGTATTATTCTAATCCCAAAACCAGGTCAAGATAAAACAAAAAAAGAAAACTACAGGCCAATATCTCTGATGAACAAAGAAGCAAAATTTCTCAGCAAAATATTGGCAAACCAGATCCAGAAATATACTAAAAATAATATACACCATAACCAAGTGGAATTCATTCCAGGGATTCAAGGATGGTATAATGTTCACAAATTAAAAAAAAAAAAAAAAAAAAAATGTAATATACCACATAAACAAACTGAAAGACAAAAAAAAAAAAACATTATCATATCAATAGATGCTAAAAAACATTTGATAAAGCACAGTACTCTCTTATGATAAAACCCCTCAGCAAGATGGGAATAAAGGGAGCCTCCTCAACATAATAAAGGCCATATACAAGAAACCTGCAGCTAATATCACACTCAATGGGCAAAAACTGAAAGCCTTCCCCTTAAAATCAGGAACAAGGCAAGGGTGTCCACTCTCTCCATTTCTATTCAACATAGTCTTGGAAGTTCTAGCCAAAGCAATCAGACAAGAAAAAGGAATCAAAGGTATCTAAATTGGAAAGGAGGAAGTAAAACTGTAATTATTCACAGATAATATGATAGTGTACATAGAAAGCCATATAGACTCCACTAAAAAACTACTCAACCTAATAAATGAATTTGTCAACATAGCTGGATATAAAGTCAATATCCATAAATTGAAGGCACTTTTATACACCAACAATGAAATATCAGAGAAGGAAACTAGAAAATATATCCCATTTACTATAGCAACCAAAAAATAAAGTACCTAGGAATAAATTTACCCAAGGAGATAAAAAACCTATACTTGGAAAACTAGAGAACACTGAAGAAAGAAATTAAGGAAGATACAAATAAATGGAAGCATATACCATGTTCATGAATGGGAAGAATTAACATCATTAAAATGTCCCTAAAACCCAAAGCCATCTATAGATTCAATGCAGTCCTTATTAAAATACCCAAAATCATATTTCACAGATTTAGAACAAATTCTTCAAAAATTCATATGGATTCAAATATGAACCCAAATAGCTATAGCTATCTTGATAAAGAAGAACAAAATAGAAGGAGTCACAATATCAAATGTCAAACTATATTCTGAAGTCATAGTAATCAAAACAGTCTGGTACTGACTCAAGGACAGGCAAACAGAACAACTGAACAGACTAGAGAGCCCAGAAATAACCCCAGGACTCTATGGGCAACTAATATTTGAGAAAGCAGGGAGGAACATAAAATCAACTGCAAATAGCCTTTTCAACAAGTGGTGTTGGGAGAACTTGATAGACCCATGCAAAAAAATGAAACTAGATCACAAACTTACACCATACACCAGAATAAACTCAAGATGAATGAAAGATTTAAACATAAGTGGTGCCACCATAAAAGCCCTAGAGGAAAATATTGGCAAAAATTTGCAGATATTTCATGTAGAAACATTTTCGTTGATATATGTCCCAGGGCAAGGGAAATAAAAGAACAAATAAACAAATGCAATTACATCACCCTGAAAAGTTTCTGGTCATCTAAAGAAAACATCAACAAAATAAAAAGGGAACTAACCATATGGGAACACATATTTACCAATGACATCAGAAAAACATTTGATCTCCAAAATATATAAAGAACCAATATGACTCAACACCAGGGAGACAACCCAAATAAAATACTGGCAAAGAACCTGAGCAGACACTTCTCCAAGGAAGACATGGAAGGCCCATAGGTATATGAAAGAATGCTCAACATCACTAGCCATTAGAGAGATGCAAATTATAAACACAATGAGATATGACCACACACCTGTCAGAATGGCGATCATCAAAAAATCAACAAACAAGTAAGTGCTGGTGAGGATGTGATGAAAAGGGAACGTTGGTTCATGGCTGGTGAGAATGCAGACTGGTACAGCCACTATGGAAAATAGTATGGGATTTCCTCAAAAAACTAAGAATAGAACTGCTTTATGACCCAGTGGTTCCACTGGTAGGATTATACCTGAAGAATCCTGAAACACCAATTCAGAAGAACCTATGCACCTCTATGTTCATAGTAGCACTATTTACAAAGGCTAAGTGTTAGAAACAACCTAAGTGCCCTTCAGTGGTACCCTATGGTACATTTACACAATGGAGTTGTATGCAGCAGAAAAAAAGAGGGAACTCCTAATATTTATGATAGCACGGATGAGACTGGAGAGCATCATGATTAGTCAAATAATCCAGGCAGCAAAAGTTAAATACCATATATTCTCACTTAATACAGGAGATTAATGAACAAACAAACAAACAAGCAAAACAGAACCAGAAACATGAATACAAGGAGTAGGCTTTCAGTGTGCACAGAGGAGGTGGAGCAGAGAGAAGGCAGCAAAGATGGGGAATAGTTTAGTCAAAGAACTAGCTTGGATGACCCATGGACATGGACAACAAGCAGTATTGACTGTGTGTGGGGGATAAGGAGGGTGGGGAAGGGGAGAGCAGAGGGGTAAAATGAGGTAAATATAATACAACAGCAATAAATATAAATTTTATAAAAGAGCTGCATATTAACAAAATTTATGTTGACATAAGATCTGGCATGTGGAGGCAGCACAAAATCATCAAGTGAGTAAAAGGTTATGCAGAGGACAAGGCTGGAACCAATTATCAAAGAACATAAAGAATGTAGGAGTTGCCCTGGCTGGTCTCTACGTTTCTATGATTCTTTCCCATATCTTCATGCAAAAATTTGATGTTTCAGGGTTTCTCTTTCCAAATACTTTTTCCAAGGCTGTTTACTTCATGTTTTTGAATAGCTCATTGAACAAAGTAAGGCACATAGTCAACTCCAGATTTAAGAGGTAGAGAAATAAGTTCCACCATTTTATGGTAAATGTAGCAAAATTAAGTTGCAAGGGTGGTATGCATGCAGGAAAGAGGGAATTTGAAACTATTTTGGAAGCTACAATATTTATATTGTAAGCATAATACTTTATAGGCATTACATTTGATCCATAAGGTACTCCATAAATGTTTGCTATCTAACTGACCAACTGCTTGAGTGAAAGAATAAATATTACAAAAGTAGGCACTTATATTTCAAATTGAAGAATAGCTTTGTGTGATTACTTTTCTTCCTCTTTTAAGACTCTGCCTTGAAATGGTAACATGCTTACTGTTACTTTAAACTATGACTGTTCATCCTTATTTGAGAGTAAAAATGCAATAAAATACATTTAAAATAAATTTCATTCTTATTTGAGAGTAAAAAATGCAATAAAGTAAATTTTATTATAAGTGTTAAAATGAGACTGCTTCACAGCCTTTTGCAGGTTAGAGGTTTTAAATAATTAAGTGACAAGGGGGAAACAACTTCAGCATTGTATCAGTATGGATAAAAGTGGAATAAGAGTAACAAGAAGAAGATGTTTTTCTTTATAAGGGGAAAGGGTAGGATGGCAAGTGCTTTTCTAAATGTGGAGTTGTTCAGTGCTAAGTATAACTAGCACAATACTAGCAATTAGATGACTCAGCTTCGAAAATACTTCTTAATTTCAGTAGCGAAGTCAAATGGTCTAGAATGACATTACAGACACTGTGCTTATTTATTTATTTATTTATGTTTCTACTAAATGTCTAGATGGATTTGATTTAATAAAAACTTTTTTTATCTGAAAAGTTCTGACATTATTGTTTACATGTTATTGATATGGTCTAGAAACTAAAGAGGACTAAGAAATGTAACTGTTGGTTTAACAAACAATTCTCAACGTTGCTCCTCATAAAAGGTTATTTAAACACATAAACTCAAATACTCTTTATGGAACTGTATTGTCAGAGGCATTCAGTAGTAATCCTCATACATAAATGACTAATGTCCTTAGACATACTTATGAAAGCCATCATGAGCATCATATTTTTGGTTCTATGATTAGATTTTACAGATTTGAGTACAATTAAGCTAGTTTCCTACTTCACCCTACTGTTTTAATTGCTTCACTCTTTGTCATTCATTAATTCATCTGCCTGGAGGTCGGGATGTGACCAGTTACTAATCAAGGCCAATGGCAATGATGACTGCACCAGGTGCCATGTTTCATCTGTCAAAGGGCATCTATCACTCTTCTTATCAAAAAGAAAATGAAATTAGACTAATGCAAATCTCTATGTTTGCCCTGATTAAAGGCCTAAGCCTACTGTAGGCATTGCCCTGAAATGATTTGGACTTATGAGAGACTCAATGTTCTTATAACATTATTTGGAGAGAATGTGACTATCTCCCTGGGTCATTATTCTTCAGATTCACTTATTTTTATGGACTATAGGCTAGAAAATCTAGATCTCCTTTGGGTTGTTAATTAAGAAGAGTATCCAAAATTAATCAACAGACTCACTAGGGCGAAGGGGAGCTGTCTGAAGACTTTGGAAAATGACATGCTTCTGGTGCAGAGAAATGAGCCTTTAGCTATTGACAAAAAGCAAACAAGAGTATAGATGGTAATGTGACATAAAAAATTAATATACAAAGAAGTGTACACTCACTTTTCTTGGCAGCTTGTCAACTTTAATTATAAAGGTTGATTTGTTATTTGGCAGATCTTAACATTATAAATGTTGGCCATCTGAAAAGTATCATATAGTCATGGTCTCAGAAAAATGGCATATGAAGGCAATTGATAAATGATGTGATTAAAGCCTACATGGGGCACAAAAATCCTCACATGGTAACTAAATTGTAAAAATTTCATCATCCTTTCAATAAAAAATATACTTTATAACAAAATATTATTAATGAATGAAAACCTTGATTTTGAAGTTACATTTTCCATCATATTTTGCATTATTCTCTTTTAGAGTTTGTTACTTTATTCTAATATATTTATATCTGATATTAAGGACTTTCTTAGAACTTTAGGCTAAAGTGTTCTTTTTTTATCAAATTTTGGGTTTGAACATACTAAAAATTGAGTACTTCCAACTTTTTAACTTTAACAAAAGTTGTTATATTTCTTCCAACTTACAGAATCACATATCACTCTTTATATGATCTCTCAATAACCTGTTGTTAACTACCCATCTGACTATTTATCTTCTTGAAATAGCTTTCAAAACTTAATAAAATACTTTAATATTCTAAATGTTGGCAATGAACTGAATTTATTAAAAAATATTCATATTTGTTTCAACTACTTCTTGAGTTAATTGATAGTTTAATGGCCTTTTAAACATTTTTCCCAAAGCCTATGCTCAAATTTCTACTTCTTTTTACCTTCACTTTGAAAAAGAATTCAGTCTTACTAAACAAATTACCTGCAAGATTATAACTTTTCATCTGTCCATTACAATGCATAATTTTACACCCAAACTAAACATATTTGAATTTGTTTTATCTCACATTTACATTCAATCAACAAATATTTACTGACTTCTAAAGTACATACCTTCATGAAAATTACATTCTCGTAGGCATGTCATTTTCCTGTAACAATACACAGTATCATTTAAGAAATATTCTTTAGTAACAAATAGATCAGGGGTGTCTAGCTCATTTTCATTGGGGGCCACATCAGCCTTCCAGAATGTAATTGCAGCACTGTATAAATGTACCTACTCCTTAACAGTTAAGCAACTATTAAAGAGTAGTTACATTTATACAAATCTTATTGTTGTATAACTGTTGTATTATTGTTACAATCAGCCCTTTGAGGGCAACCAGGCTTAACATATTATATTGTTACATAACCTGAGACACTGGCATGTCACATACCATCCTCACCCATTGATCATGTTCTGAAAATAACAATAGCCACAAAGCAAAATACAAGCACAATAATTCAAATGTATTCAAATTCAGGATTTAGGTTTACCTATTTTGTTTTCTGGCTGGATATCTGACACAGTTTTTCTGAGGTCAGTATGTCAGTGCCAGGCCACATAAAACAAAGTGGAGGGCTGTATTTGGCCCACAGGTCTTATATTTAACACTCGTGAAATAGGTGAAATAGTCATAAGGGAACTGTGGAGAAGTTTTTACATCCTATAGAAGATACATTTTTAATATCCATTTGACTAAAACTGAAGTCATTGATGATGATTAGCATTATCATTTGTAAATTTTCTAGTTTATTTAGTTTGCATCTGAGGCTACTCTTTGAGTAATAGAAAGGATGAGACAATGACGTATATTTCCAAAGGAAGTAGGGTCATATTCATTACCTTGGATATACCTTTTGAAACCCTAGGTTGAGTAAGTTACCTCTTTTTGGAACTATAAGGTATGATTATATAAAAGAAAGTACCTTGACCAATTGTGTGCAATATATCCAAATCTATATAACCATTGAGAAGTGAATAAAGAAGGTGGAGGCATAGGTAATTGCAGCTGGCCTCCTCACACAACCATAGCAAAATTATAGCTAAGCTACAGAATAAATATCACTTAGAACTCTCAGAAAATCAAGTTGTATGGAAATCTAACAGCTAAGGAAGTAAAGAAGACACATTTATTTAGATGGGTAGAAGGGACAGAGGGGCAGAAGTGCAGAGATGCAAAACAGGCTGCTCCCATACCCATGTGTGTTGGATATAAAATGGGGGACTATCTCAGATGTGAGATATCCCAACCCCACACCAAAACACCAAGCCCATAGCTCCACTTCCAGGAAGATAAGTCCTCCTAACTTCTGGCTGTAAAAACCAGTGGGGGTTGGGTTGATGGAAGAAACTACAGAATTCTCAGGTATGTCTTGGAGGGCCCTGCACATGATTGTATTCAGACTCACTCTCCCTGGTCTCTAGCCATGGAGAAAGGTGGTTGCTGGCCAGGAGTCACAGCCAGTCCTACCAACTGACTGGACTGGGTAAATCCCTTCCATTAACCTGCTGACAACAATGATGACTCAACTATAAGAGGAGGAAGTACTCACCTACATGGAGGGTACACCTCAAGTACCCAGCTGGGTGGAATGGGGTATATCCAGTAGCTATGCCACTGGACCAACTACATTATTCCATGCTACTGACACACAGGGTCAAAGCAGCTCTATCTAATACATAGAAATAAACACAGTGAGGATGCCAAAGTGAGAAGACAAAGAAACACTGCCCATATGAAAGAATAGAACAAAATTACAGAAAAAGAACTAAACAACATGGGGATAATCAATCTAACAGATACAGAATTCAAAACATTGCTTATAAGGATGCTCAAGGATCTCAGGACGTACTTCAACAGCATAAAAATGATCCAATCAGAAATGAAGAAAACACTAATTGAAATAAAGAATGATTTACAGGGAAACAACAATGGAGTGGATGAAACTGAGATCAAATCAGTGATTCAGAACATAAGAAAAAGATATCCAATCAGTATAGCAAGAAGGAAAAGAAATCCAAAAAGTTGAGGATAGTATAAGGAGCCTCTAGAACAAATTCAAACATTCCAATATCCACATTATAGGGGTGTCCTTCAGAAGGATAAGAGAAAGAACAAGAAATTAGAAAGCTATTTGAAAAAAATAATGAAAGAAAACTTTCCTATTTTGGTAAAGGAAAGAGACATACAAGTCCAGGAAGCACAGAAAGTCCCAAACAAGATAAGTGCAAAGAGGACCACATCAAAACATATTATAATTAAAGTACCAAAGGTTAAAGATAAAGAATCTTAGCAGCAAGAGTAAAGCCGATAATTACCTAAAAGAATTTTCCATAAGACTATCAGCTGATTTCTCAAAAGAAACTTTGTAGGCTAAAAGGGATTGACAAGAAGTATTCAAAGTGATGAAAAGCAAGGACCTACAACCTATATTATTTTATCCAGAGATGGTATTATTTAGAATTGAATGGCAGATGAAGTGCTTTCCAGACAAGGTGAAACCCGAACCATTAATTATAAGTTTAAAGGGAATTATTTAAGAGAAAGATCAAAACTATCAACTTTAAAATGTCAATAAATAGAGGCCCTGACTGGTGGCAAAGTGGATAAGGTGCTAGCCTGGGAACCCAAAAGTTGCTGGTTCAATTCCCAGTCAGGGCATACAACCAGGTTGTGAGCCAGGTCTCCAGCCAGGTCCAGAGCTGGAGGCAGGACCTCATACATTGATGTCTCTCTCCCTCTCTGCCTCTCTCTAAAAATTAATAAATAAAATCTTAAAAATTAAAATAAAATAAAAATTTAAAATGTCAATAAATATATAACTATTAATAATTGAATCTGAAATACAAACTAAACAAATAAGTAGAACAGAGACAGGATCATAGATATGGAGAACATCAGGATGGTGGCCAGTTGGGAAGGGATTCTGGTGGAATAGGGGAAAAACTAAAGATTAAGAGTACAAATTGGTAGTTACAAGTATAGGAAATGGAGTTGCCAAAGAACTTACATGTATGACCTGTGAACATAAACAAAGGAGTGGGGATTGCTGAGGGGAGTAGCCCAGAGTGTCTAGGTGGAGGGGAATGTTGAGGAAAAACTGGGACAGCTGTAATAGCCTAATCAATAAATAATTTTTTTAAAATTAAAAAAGAAGTGAATAAAAGGCAAGTAAACTAGAGACAAATATATAAGAGATAATGGAACACCACAAAATATACAACAGGATGGAGAATACTATTGTTCTTACCACAAACCTTCATATATATATTACTACCTGGGATGCCAAAGATTGCAAAAGTAAGCCTCTTGGAATAGGAGAGAATGTTCAGCTGTTAAAGAACCCATGACTTGGTCCCCAAAATGGCCACCTACTGTCATTTGAGAATAGCTGATTCTGTTTATTACAGACCTTGCTTTTGCTAAGTGAACATGCCATACTGAGATGAGAAGAGGAAGAAGCTTTTTCTTCCCCATGAAGTGTCAAGTATGTTCTCTAAATAAATACTGAAGAATTACTTAAAGTTACTGTTAGGATTTTATAAGGCCCAAGATTTTCTACATTTTCACATCTTGTGCCCTTGTTCAATCAAGTCTTTGAACTTTGGGAGTTTCTCTGAAACTTAGTTGTGCATTATTAAAAGTATTATCACTGTAACGAATATATATTTGAGTGTGAGTTAAATTCACTTTAATTTTGTTTTAAATAGTAAAATGTCATTTGATCTTAATAACTTAATTGAATGACCAAAAATATGGAGTACCTATAGCATAAAAAGACAAGTGAAGTTTAAAGCCACTTACAAAAAATTAAGTATTTCAAAATGCAAAAGCATTATTAAAGTCAGTGTATGCTTTTCCAAGAAGTTTTCAGTTAGGTCACTACTTACTTTGGTTACTAATTCTGTTTGCTTGATTTCAAATGTCATCACATTTTATTATGACATTTTGTACTTGAAGTTAATTTTTTTTCCCAAAAAGATATATCTTATGGGTGATCTTTTATACTCCATAAGATAGTCACACCAGGATTTGCTTGAAGATTTTTGATCAATGATATATTAAGATAAAAAATAATTTTGAAAATTTTAGAAATCATTTTATACAGCATTAGTATTTTAAAATAGACTACTTTAAGAAATAAAATAATCTGAAAATATAAATGGATTTTTAAGATTAGAAATACTCATTAATAAAAGATGCTTGTTGTACCTTAATCTATGACAATTTTTAGTATATTTTAACACAAAATCTACTAAATATACACTACCCATTTTATTCTGAGTCATCTGGGAGGATATTGCTAATATTTTCTATAGCTAAAGTAATGAAAACTTAGCAAACTTCTTTTTCTTCACCATCAGAGAAAAGAAACTGGACACCAACATAGTTTACTCCCTTCCCTTCCACTCATGCTTAGGATAGTGAATTTCTAAAGATAATCCACCAAAGGGCTGTGGTAATACATTTATCCCCAGTTGTAAACTGATATATCACATCTTGGTGCAAAAAGACACATATATTGCAGTATAAGTGAACACACACATACACACACACACACACACACACATGTCAACTACATGCAACACATGTATAAAGATAGTTGTCCCAAAACCTGAAAACATATTAACATTTATTTCATGTTGTCATTCATTGCCTGCTACATTCCTAGTAGATATTTCTTAGAGTGTATTTAAAATTTTAGATTTAAAAAATTAAATAGTTATTTACTTAATTGATGTGGCTTAGATCTTAGATACTTTTGCCTTAATATTTCAAGTTAAAACTGGATAATCTAATGATTTAGGAGGAATATTTAGGTCAAAATTTTCCAACTTTTACTTATACCTAAACCATGACTATTGAATAATGAAGTATTTTAAATCACCAATAAAATGACAAAATAGCACACAAGTAGTTGATATTTAGTACATAAAATTGGTATTAATATCAACACATATATATATATTCATTATAATTTTATTTTCTCAAATGGCTTATCACTTTACATCTTCATAGGACAAATTTCCATAATTATTTTTAAATTGCAACATTCTTTATGAACAATGACTATTAACTTTTACAAATTAGGAAGTAGATTCACTAGGATATGACAGGAATTGGTAAATTCCTGAAAACTTTGAGAAATGTGTAATCCATATTTACTCTGGAACTAAATTTTGAACATTTACATTAACTAGTGAAAATAAAATCAATATTATTCTAGAATTGTTAGAATTTTAGATGATATATTCTTGCATTTTTAAAGGTGGTAAAATTAGACCTATCCTTTCAAATTTTTTCCTAAGCTATTTCCTCAATGCTAGTATGGAATTCTATTACAATATAACAAAACTTATAATGCATACTTTCACCTACGTAGCCTTCAAGATTCATCTTTTATTTTGGAGCACAAGTGACTATATATATTTGAATAGTCATAAAATATATTTATTTTAGATATTTATTATCTATATCATATAATACATAACACTAATTAGTACATATACATAATATTTTGTCATTATATGAAATAAACACATTTAAAGTTAAGCAAATGTTCTCAAATATATGCTCATAAACCATGGCATTGGTAAAATTTGATGAAAATGAGAAAATGAAAACCAAGTCATCATTTAAAATTTTTTTATTATATTTTTTCCATTATCATTATTGCCCTATTGCCTCTTCCATCTCCACTTACAGTCCTCCCACACCCAATCACTGCACATTGTTCATGTCCATGAGTCCTTTTTATTTTTCACTCAATCCTCCACCCCTAACCTCCTACCCAGGGCTGTCAACTTGCTCTCTATGTCTGTCCATATTATGCTTGTTAGTTCAGTTTGTTCATTAGATTCCACATCTGAGTGAAATCATGTTGTATTTGTCTTTCTCTAATTGACCTATCTTACTTAATGTAATATTCTCCAGGTCTATTCATGCTGTCATAAAGGGTAAAATTTTCTTCTTGATTATGGCTGAGTAGTATTCCATTGCATAAATGTACACAACATTTTTATCTACTAATGGGAACTACTCATCTACTAATGGGAACTTGGGCTGCTTTCAAATCTTGGAACAGAATTGTGATATCGTGAAGAATTCAGGGTATTTTGTAACCATGAACGAGGCTTCTGAGTTGTCTAATATAGAATAGAAAGTCTTGTAAAAGATACTATCACAATGACAGCAAATTTCTCTTACGAGTTAAATTACTTTAAAAGGTGAGATTTCCAAGGTAGCAGAGGAGTAAATGGAACTACACCCATCTCTTATCAGGACCAATCTGGAACTACAACTTAAATGGGGGGGGAAATCATCCAGAATAACCAACAGAACACCAGCTGGAAAGAAGCCTTATTACCATGGATAGAACAGAAGAGACTACTTCATCACAACATGACTGGTAGAAATTTCGGAGACATGAGAAGGCTGGCAGGGCTCCTAATGGCAGTGGTAGCCAAACAGACAGAGCCAGGGGCTCCATCTGAAAAGAGTGGGTTCTAAACCTCCAGCTGGGCTTCCCAGCCTACAGCAACACAGCTCAGAGAAAAACAGCATCCAATTGTGAAAAGCAAAAGGCTACGGGTTTGCTAGCCTGAGACAGAGAATTACTGAAGTGACTGTGGGAACCCAGATATTAGTTATATGGGAACCAGGATATGCTGTAACCAAGCTGCATGAAGCAAACATTGCAGAAAGTACCAACAGTTCTCTCTTGGAAACCAGAAATTAAAAACAAAGCAGCTAGGTATATCCTATATAGTTTCAAGGATTAACTACTAGATATCACCCCAGTAAGAGCAATAGAAATCAGATGCACCACCCTCACCTGAACGCTATGATTGTGGTTACAAGAATTCTATGCTCCATTGTGCACTATGAATGTGGTAACCAGGGCCCTGTTAACATAGTAACCGGTACAGTTTTTCAGCTTAAAAGTGCAATTATACTCCTTTAGGGTGGGATGATTCCTATAGTCAGCTCCAGGCTGATTTCTATAGTCAGGTCTTTCCTGACTTCCCTCCAATGAACCTTCTTGTTTCTCTTACTGATGTCTCTGACTCTGCTGTGTTCCTGTATTCCCAGCCCTGCCCCAATACTGGCAGTGATCATGCAGAAAAATACATTATCACCCACTTATCCTGGGCTCCAGCAGAGGGAGGGCAGAGTGGACAAGAGATGCTTAAGGAGAGTTTGGAGTGGTGCCTTTTAGGAGAGGAATAAGAGAGCAGCTGACTCATCCCACATACCACAGGTGGACTAGCTACACCAAGCAGCATCTGTCTGAGAGTCTGTCATAGCCTGGCCCAAAGAAATTATTCTGCCTCACTCAGCAGTGCCTGAGCCTAGTAGTTAATGAGAATTTGATTGGATTAAAGACTGAACTAATCTGCCCAACCCAGCCTTGTCTCTGCCTAACCAGTGATCACAGATTGATTGGATTAACACTGAATTAATCTGTCCTGACCAACAGTATTTAACAATGGCACCAATCACAGATTGATTAGATTACAACTGAAACAAACCTGTCCCACCTAACAGCACCTGAGTGTGGTGGTTGATCATAGATTGAATGAATTACAAGTGAATTCATTGGCCCTTCCCAGCAGCGACCACTGATCACAGATTGGTTGCATTACAACTGAACTAATATGTCCCACCCACTTTACAGGCTAAGGACAGATCAACTGGATTAAAAACTGAAGGGTACAAAGACAGTGGATCTGTGGTTAGCTCCAACCAATTGACTAGACCCAGACTATGGAATGATCTGATGTCACCAGAGGTGGATCCAGGAGTAAAGAAAGTCCACCACTACACAACAGAAGGTCACACCACAAAGACAAGAACTCAAAAAAGCCCAATCTAAAAAGCAAAAGCAAAGAAGAGACACCTAAAAATGGGGAGAGAAAGAAATGGTCTATCACCAAAAGGAAAGGAAGAATCCCCAGAAAGATAGCTAATTGAAATAAAGGTAAGCAAACTATTAGATATGGAATTGAAAATAATGATAATAGAGAAGCTCAATGAGCTGAGCAAGCTAAAAAAAAAAAGCAAAACAAAAAATCCTAAAAACAACTACAGAGGGACTACAACCAACTCCAGGGGCACCACAAAGAACTCCAGGGAATCTACAAGGAACTTATTGAGAACTACACCAGCATTACAAAGGACGTAGAAACAATCAATAAGAACCAGGAGGAAATTAATAATACAATGTCCAAATGGGAGAATACAGTAGAAGGAATCAACAGCAGGCTAGAGGAAGCAGAGACTCAGATAAGCAATCTGGAGGACAATATAGGAAAATATTCCAAGACAGAGCAGAAAAATGAAAAAAAGACTGAAAAAGAATGAAGAGGTTTAAAGAGGGCTGCAGGTCAATATGACATGCAATTATATATATATATATATATATATATATATATATATATATATACACACACACACACATATATATATAATATAATTTAATTTAATAATATATATTATTATATAATAATAATATAATATATATCATAGGAATACCAAAAGGAGAAGAGAAACAAGGGACAGAAAACCTGTTCAAAAAAGTAATGATAGAAAACTTCCCTAAATTGATGAGTGAAAATATCACTCAAGTTCAGGAAGCACAGAGGGCCCCAAAGAAGATGAACCCAAACAGACCCATTCCAAGACACATCATAATTACAATGGCAAATTTAAAAGCATCAAGAAAAAAATAGCTAATAACTTATAAGGGGGCTCCCATAAGGTTATGACCTTATTTCTTAACAGAGACAATACAAACCAGAAGGGAATGCCAAGAAATATTCCAAGTAATGGAAAACAAAAGCCTAAATTAAGACTATTCTACACAGCAAGGCTCTCATTCAAAGTAGAAAGTGAAATAAGGAGTTTCCCAGACAAAAGAAGGCTAGAAGAATACATCTCTCCCCAAACAGCATTTCAAGAAATACTAAAGGGTGCATTTTAAAAAGATGAAGAAACAGAAAGACAGAGGAACATAGGTATAAAGGGGGAAAATGTACAGGTAAAAGAGGGAACAGGTACATAGGGTAGCTGAATGGATAAGAAAACCTGGCCAACATATATGCTGTCTACAACAGACCCACCTCAGAAAAAAAGATTGTCACAGACTGAAAGTGAAGGGAAGGAAAAATATATTTCAAGCAAATGAACACAAAAACAAGCTGGGGTAGCAATACATGTATCAGACAAATATAGATTTTACAATGAAGCCATTAAAAGAAACAAAAGCCCTGGTTGGTGGCACAGTGGATAAAGCACCAGTCTGCAAGTCCAAAGGTCACTGGTTAGATTCCCAGGCAGCACACGTAACCAGGTTGCAAGTCAGGTCTCTAGCCAGGTCCGTACATGAAAGGCAACCATTGATGTCTCTCTCCTTCTCTACCCTCTCCCTTCCCTACTCCCTAAAATTAATAAATAAAATCTTTTTAAAAAAAAGAAAGAAAAAAGAAACAAAGAAGGACATTTCATAATACTTAAGGGAATCCATGAAGAAGACATAACCCTTGTAAACATACATGCACCCAACATAGGAGCGCCCAAAAATATAAGAAAAATCTTTGAGGACTTCAGATGTATATCAATGGCAACGCTCATAACAGGGGATTTTAATACCCTATCATCAACAAGGGACAGATCTTCAAAGCAAAAATACTCCAAGAATATTGTGGTATTGAAAAGCACTCTAGATGAAATGGACTTAACTGAACTTTTCACCACAAACAAGCAAAATACCCGTTATTTTCAAGCGCACATGAACATTCTCAAAGATAGACTACGTAGTTGGACACAAGACAAACCTCCAAAAATTCAAGAAACTTGAAATCATACCAAGTATTTTCTCAAATCATACTGTCTTAAAACTAGAAACCAACCTCAAGGGGGAAAAAAAACAAGAACATTCTAATTCATGGAGACTGACTAACAAGATTTTAAGTAATGAATGGGTTAAAAAAATAGGTTGAAGACGGAATAAAAATGTTTCTGGAAACAAAGAAAAATGAATATACAAAAGCCTAAAACCTATGGGACAGAGTGAAGGAAGTTCATAGCAACACAGGCCTACTTAAAAAGGTTAGAAGAACCTTAAACAAGCAATCTCACCATAAAGCTACATGAACTAGAGGAGAGACAACAAAAAATACCAGAGCAAGTAGAAGGAAAGATATAAGATTAGAGCAGAATTAAATGATATAGAGACTAAAAGAACAATTCAAGGGATCAATAAATCCAGGAGCTGGATCTGTGAAAAGATAAAGAAAATTGATAGGCCTTTAACTAGACTCATCAAGGAAAATAGAAAGGGCCCAACTAAACAAAACCAGATATGACAGAGGAGAAATCACAACCAATACCACAGAATTACAAAGGATAGTAATAAATCACTATGAATAACTATATGACAAAAAAATCTGACAACCTGAGTAAAATGAACAAGTTTCTGGAAACATAATCTACCAAAACCAAATCATAGAGATGCAGAAAACCTGAATAGACCAATAATAACTAGTGAAATTTAAGTAGTAATCAAAAAACTTTGAGCACACAGACCAGATGGCTACACAGGGGAATTTTACCAAACATTTAGGGAAAACTCCTATTCTTCTCAACCTATTCCAAAAAATCTAAGAATGGAGCAGACTTTCAAACTCATTCTATGAGACCAATATTATTCTATTCCCAAAACCAGGTCAAGATACAACAAAGAAAGCAAACTATAGGCGAATATCTCTGATGAAACATAGATGCTAAAATTCTCAACAAAATATTGGCAAACTGGGTCCAGCAATACAATACAAAGATTATAAACCTTGATGAAGTAGGATTCATCCCTGGGATGCAATTATGTTACTACATTCACAAATCAATAAACGTACTACACCACATAAACAAAATGAGAGGCAAAAACCATATGTTCATATCAATAGACACTGAAAAAGCATCTGATAAAGCAAACGTTTATTATAAAACTCTCAGCCAAATGGGAATAGAGGGAGCCTACCCTTACCTCATATAATAAAAGCCATGTATGAGAAACCTGCAGCCAACATCATACTCAATGGGCAAAAACTAAAAGCTCTCTCCATAGTGATGATCAGACAAGAAAAACAAATCAAAGGCATACAAATTGGAAAGATGTCATTATTTTCAGATAACAAGGTAATGTACATGGAGAACCCTATAGATTCCACCAAAAACCTACTCAACCTAATAAGGAAGTTTAGCAAAATAGCTGAATATAAAGTCAATATTTAGAAATCAAAGGCATTTTTGTATATCAGCATTGCTAAACAAAAGCAAGGAAGTAAAGGAGATTGATCCAAGGAAAAATAAAAAACAAAAAACAAGCAACAACAGACACCCAAAAAGGGAAAAGAACAATCAGTCCATTACCAAAAGGAAAGGAAGAATCACCAGAAAGATTACCAAATGAAACAGAGGCACTTGACCTATCAGATATGGAATTCAAAAGAATGATGATAGACAAACTCAATGAGCTCAGCCAGCTCAAAGAAAACTATAAATGACTCAAGGGAAGTTACAAGGAGCTTAATGACAGCTACACCAGCATTAAAAAGGACTTAGAAACTATCAGTAAGAGCAAGGAGGAAATGAAGAATACAATTTCTGAATTGAAGAATACAGTAGAAATAATCAACAGTAGGCTAGAGGAAGCAGAGGACCTGATGAGCGAGTTGGAGTACAACGTAGACAAGTACTACAAGACAGTACAAGAAAATGAAAAAAGGCTGAACAAGAGGGTTTAAGAGAGCTGCAAGACACCATGAAAAGAAATAACATCCATATCATAGGGATACCAGAAGAATTAGAGAAACAAGGAATGGAAAACCTGTTCAAAAAAGTAATGATAGGAAATTTCCCTAACATGATGAGTGAAAACATTAATCCAGTTCAGGAAGCAAAGAGGGTCCCAATGAAGATCAACTCAAACAGATCAACTCCAATGCATACTATAATTAAAATAGCAAATTTCAAGACGAAGAGAGAATCCTAAAAGAAACAAGAGAGAAACAACAAATAACATATAGGGGGCTCCAATAAGGCTATCAAATGATTATTCAACAGAAACAATTCAAGCCAGAAGGGAATGGCAAAAAGTATTTCAAGTCATGGTAAACAAAGGCCAACAACCAAGAACACTCTACCCAGCAAGGCTTTCATTCAAGATGGAAGAAGAAATAAGGAGTTTGCCAGACAAAAGAAGGATAAAAGGATGAATTTCTACAAAAAAAGCATTGCAAAAAAATGCTCAAGGGTCTGCTTTAAAAATAAATTAATAAATGAAATGAAGAAACAGAGAAAGCCAAAGAGGAATATAGGTACAAAGTGAGAAAATGACCATGAATAAGTATTAATCAATAATAACCTTAAATGTAAATGGATTAAATGTGTGAATCAAAAGACATAGGGTAGCCAAATGGATAAGAAAACAAGACTCACATATATGCTGTCTTCAAGAGCCCTACCTCAGAACAAAAGGTCGACACAGATTGAGGGCGAAGGGATGGAAAACTATATATCAAGCAAATGGACATGAAAAAAAGGCTAGAGTAGCAATACTTATTTCAGACAAAATAGATTTTTACCATGAAGGCCATAAAAAGAGATAAAGAAGGACATTTCATAATACTTAAGGGAACAATCCATCAAGAAAACCTAACTCTGTTAAACATAAACACACCCAATATTGGAGCCCCAAAATATATAAGGAAAATCCTGGAGGACTTCAAGAAGGATATAATCAGCAAAACATTAATAGTAGGGAATTTTAATACGCCACTAACAACAATGGACAGATTTTCCAAAGAAAAAAATCCCCAAATATGTTGTGGCATTGAACAACACTCTAGAGGAAATGGATCTAACTGATATATACAGAGTCTTTGATCCCAAACAAGCAAAATACACATTCTTTTCATATGCACATAAATCATTTTCTAAAATAGATCACATGGTAAGTCACAAGACAAGCCCCAACAGATACAGGAAAATTGAAATCACACCAACCATCTTCTCAGATCACAATGGGTTGAAACTAGAAACCAATCTCAAGGGAAAAAAACAAAATTACTCTAACTCATGGAGACTGAATAACATTCTTTTAAAAAATAAATGGGTTAACAATGAGATCAAAGATGAAATTAACAAGTTTCTGAAAACAAATAAGGATGAACACAAAACAGCCCAAAATCTAAGGGACACAGCAAAGGCAGTGATCAGAAGGAAATTTATAGCAATACAGGCCTACCTATAAAGATCACAAGAAGTTTATAAAAACAACCTAACCATAAAGCTGCAAGAACTAGAGCAGCAACAACAAACAGCCCAGAGCAAGGAAAAGGAAGGAAATCATCAAGATCAGAGCAGAACTAAATAACTCAGAGATTCAAACTACAATTCAAAGAATCAACAAGTCAAGGAGCTAAATCTTTGAAAAAATAAACAAAATTGACAAGCCTTTATCCACACTCATCAAGAAAAAAAGAGAGGATCGAAATAAACAGAAACAGAACTGACAAAGGAGAAATCACAACTGAAACCTCATAAATACAAAAGATTGTAAGAAATTATTACAAACAACTATATGAGAAGAAAAGTGACAACCTGGATGGAATGGACACATTTCTGGAAATGTATAATCTACCAAAACTGAACCCAGAAGAAGCAGAAAGCCTGAATAGGCTAATAACAACTAGTGAAATTAAAGAAGTAACCAAAAATCTCCCAAAGCACAAGAGCCCTGGACCAGATGGATACACAGGTGAATTTTACCAAACATTTAAAAAGAACTAACTCCTGTCCTTCTCAACCTATTCCGAAAATTCCAAGAAGAGAGAAGACTCCCAAACTCTTTCTATGAGGCCAATATTATTCTTATCCCAAAACCAGGTCAAGACACAACTAAGAAAGAAAGCTACAGGCCAATATCTCTGATGAACTTAAATGCTAAGATTCTCAACAAAATATTAGCCAACTGGATCCAGCATTATGTTACTAAGATCATACACCATGATCAAGTGGGTTTCATCCTAGGGATGCGAGGATGGTTCAATTTTCGTAAATAAATAAATGTAATACACATCAACAAATTGAAAGACAAAAACCATATGGTATTATCAATAGCTGCTGAAAAAGCATTTGATAAAGTACAGTAACCATTTATAATAAAAACTCTCAGCAAAATGAGAATAGAGGGAGCGTATCTCAACATCATAAAGACCACGTATGAGAAACCTGAAGCCAACATCATACTTAATGGACAAAAACTAAAAGCTTTTCCCCATAAGATCAGGAACCAGACAAAGCTGTCCACTTTCTCCACTTCTGTTCAACATCATCTTGGAAGGACTAGCCATAGCCATCAGAGAAGAAAAAGGAATCAAAGGTATCCAAATTAAAAAGGAGGAAGTCAAACTGTACTTACTTGCAAATGATATGGTAGTGTACATACAATACCCAATAGGCTCCACCAAAAACTGATTTAACCTAAGAAGCAAATTTAGCAAAATAGCTGGATATAAAGTCAATATGTAGAAATCAAAAGCATTTTTGTATATCAATAATGAAACAACAGAAATAGAAGTGAGAAAACAAATCCCATTTACCATAGCAACAAGAAAGATAAAGTACCTAGGAATAAACTTAACTAAGGAGGTAAAAGACCTATACTCAGAAAACTACAGAACATTGAGAAAGAAATCAAGGAAGATACAAATAAATGGAAGCATATACCATGTTCATGGATGGGAAGACTTAACATCATTAAAATGTCCATGCTATCCAAAGCAGTATATAGATTCGATGCAATCCCAATTAAAATACCAATGACAGACTTCACAGAAATAGAAAAAATACTTCAAACATTTATATGGAGCCCAAAATGCACACAAATAGCCACAACAATCTGAGAAAGAAAATCAAGGTAGGAGGAATCACAATACTGGACTTCAAATAATACTACAAGGCTACTGTCATCAAAACAATCTGGTACTGGCTATGAATAGACATATAGATCAATGGAACAGAATAGAGAGCCCAGACATTAACATAGGACTCTATGGTCAACTAATATTTGACAAAGGAGGAAGGAACATCAAATGGAGTTAAAACAGTCCCTTCAACAAATGGTGTGAGGAGAAGCAGACAGCAACATGCAAAAAGATAAAACTAGACCACCAGCTTATATCATACACCAGAATAACCTCAAGACAGATAAAGGATTTAAACATAATCAGTGCCACCATAAAGGTCCTGGAGGAAAATATAGGCAGTAAACTTTTGGATATCCTATGCAGAAATATGTTCACTGATACTTCACCAAGGGCAAAGGAAATCAAAGAACGAATCAACAAATGGGACTATATCAAATTGAAAAGTTTCTGTTCAGCTAAAGGAAATATTAGCAAAATTCAAAGGGAACCAACTGTATGGGAAAACATAATTGCCAATGATACCTCAGACAAGGGTCTGATCTCCAAAATATACAAAGAACTAATGCGACTCA
>PVIW01011495.1:22631-37397 GCA_004026585.1 Noctilio leporinus | reverse complement strand
ATCATACTCCTGTAAAAAAAAAAAAAAGAAAGAAAAGAAAAGAAAAAAGAAAATAGGGTGCAGATATATGCTGTCTACAAGGAGACCCACCTCAAAACAAAAGATCTACACAGACTGAAAATGAAGGAATGGAAAAACATATTTCAAGCAAATTGACACGTACACAAAAAAGCTGCAGTAGCAATACTCATATCAGACAGAATGGATTTTACAACAAAGAACATTAAGATAAACAAAGAAGGACATTTCATAATACTTAAAGGAAAAATCCATCAAAACTAGCCCTTTTAAACATATATGCACCCAATGTAGGAGCAACCAACTATATAAAAAAATCTTAGAGGGCTACAAGAAGGAAATAGATAACACATTCATAGTAGGGGATTTTAACACCCCCTTGCCAACAATGAACAGATCTTCCAAAGGAGCACCAAGGATATTATGGCATTGAACAACATTCTAGATCAAATGGGTTTAATGGATGTATATAGGACTTTTCACCCCGAGAAAGTAAAATACACTTTCTTTTCAAATGCATATAGAACTTTCTCAAAGATAGACCACATTGCAGGGCACAAAACTAAGCTCAACAAATTAAAAATAATTGAAAATATGTCAAGCATCTTCTAGGATCATGGTGGCTTAAAACTGGAAACCAACCTCAAGGAAAAAACACAAAAATCATTCAAATTCATGGAGATAGAAAAACATGCTATTGCATAATGAATCAGTTAATAATGAGATCAAGGGAGAAATCAAAAAATATGGAAATAAATGAAAATGAACACACAACAGCTCAAAATCTATGGGACACAATGAGGGCAGTCCTGAGAAGAAAGTTCATAGCAATACAGGCCTACTAAAAATTATAGAAGAATCTCATAGAAACAGCCTAACCATACAGCTGCAAAAACTAGAGTAACAACAACAAAGCCCAGAAAAATAGAAAGAAGGAAATACTTGAGAATACTTAGAGCAGAATTAAATGACATAGAGACTAAAATAACAAGTCAAAGGATCAATATATTCAGCAGGTGGCTCTTTGAAAAGATAAAAAAAAAATCAACAAGTCTTTAATCAGATCATCAATTAAAAAAGAGAAAAGACCTAAATAAATATAATCAGAAATGAGAGAGGAGAAGTCACAACC
Source organism: Noctilio leporinus (assembly GCA_004026585.1). Taxonomy (NCBI): domain Eukaryota; kingdom Metazoa; phylum Chordata; class Mammalia; order Chiroptera; family Noctilionidae; genus Noctilio; species Noctilio leporinus. The sequence goes on along the minus strand of PVIW01011495.1, from coordinate 36,247 downwards.
AATACCACAGAAATACAAAGGATTATAAGAAATTATTACAAACAGCTATATGACAAGAAACTCAAAAACATATGTGAAATGAACAAGATTCTGGAAATGTATAATCTTCCAAAACTGAGTTAAGAGGAAACATAAAGCCTGAATAGGCAAATAACAACTACTGAAATTGAAGCACTAATCAAAGTTCCCAGTGCACGAAAGTTTGGGACCATATAGCTGCAAATGTGAATTTTACCAAACATTAGAAAGAACTAACTCCTGTCCTCCTCAACCTATTCCAAAATAAATAAATTAAATAAATAAATAAATAAATAAATAAATAAATAAATAAAATCAAGAGGAGAGAAGGTCCCAAACTCTTTCTATGTAGCCAATATTATTCTAATCCTAAAACCAGGCCAAGACACAAAAAAGGCCAATATCACTGATGAATATAGATACTAAAATTCTCAACAAAATATAGGCAAACAGGATTCAGCAACACATTAAAAACATCATACACCATGATCAAGTGTGATTCATCCCAGGGGTGCAAGGATGGTATAAAATTCACACATCAATAAATGCAAAATAAAAAATGAAAGACAAAAATGTGATTATATCAATAAAAGGGGGGAAAGCATTTGACAAAATACAACACCCATTTATGATAAAAATGATCAGCAAAGTAGAAATAGAAGCATACATCAACATAATAAAGGCCATATATGAGAAACCTGAAGCCAACATCATAATCAATGGGTAAAAACTAAAACCTTTCCCCCTAAGACTGGAACAAGACAAGGCTGTCCACTCTCTCCACTTCTATTCAATATCATTTTGGAAGTTCTAGCCATAGTAATTAGATAAGAAAAAAATCAAAAGGCATCCTAATTGGAAATGAGGAAGTAAAACTGTCATTGTTTGCAGATGACATGATAGTGTACATACAAAACCTGATGGACTCCACCAAAAACTACTCAACCTAATAGGCAAATTTAGTAAAATAGCTGGATATAAAATCAATATCCAGAATCGAAGGCAGTTTTGTACCAACAATGAAAGATCAAAGAAGCTAGAAAACAAATCCCATTTATTTATTTATTTATTAATAAAGATTTTATTTCATTATTTTTAGAAAGAGGGGAAGGGAGAGAGGCAGAGAGGGAGAGAGACATCAACGTATGGTTGCTTTTCACCTGCCTCCAGCCACAGATCTGACTGGAGACCTGGCTTGCAACCTGGTTATGTGCCCTGGCTGGGGAATCGAACCTGCAACCTTTGGGTTCGCAGGCCAGCACCTTACCCACTGTGCTACCAGCCAGGGCCCAAATCCCATTTATAATAGCAAGAACAAAAATAAAGTGCTTAGGAATAAACATAACCAAAGAGGTAAAAGACCTATACTTGGTAAACTATGGAACACTGAAGAAAGACATTAAAGAAGAAACAAATAAATGACAGCATACATCATGTTCATGGATGGAAAGAATTAACATCATTACCATATCCATACTACCTGAAGCAATTTATAGATTCAATGCAATCCCTATTAAAATACCAATGAGATATTTCACAGATCTAGATACATGGAGCCTAATACCACCACAAATACAACAACAATCTTGAGAAAAAAGAACAAAGTAGGAGGAATCACAATACTAGATATCAATCTATATTACAAAGCCCTAATAATTAAAATAGTCTGGAACTGGAATAATAATAGACATATAGATCAATGGAATAGAATAGAGGCCCCAAAAGTAAACCCAGGTTTCTGTGGTCAACTAATTTTCAACAAAGGGGGAAGGAACATAAAATGGAGTGAAAATAGCCTCTCCAACAATTGGTATTGGGAGAATTGGACAGAAGCATCTAAAAAAAAAGAAAATAGATCATCAAGTTACACCACACACCACAATAAACTCAAGAGGGATAAAAAGCTTAAATGTAAGCTATGCCAGCATAAAAGTCCTAGAGGAAAACATAGGAAGAAAAATTTTGGGTATCCCTTGCATCAATATTTTCACTGATATGTCTTAAAGGGTAAAGGTAATAAAGGAAAAAATAAACAAATGGGACTACATCAAAATAAAAATCTTCTACTCACCCAAAGGAAAAATCAGCAAACTGAAAAAGAAACCTCCATGTGGAAAAACATATTTGCCAATGATATCTCAGACAAGGGTTTGATCTCCAAAATAAATAAAGAACTTAAATAACTCAATACCAGGGAAACAGACAACCCAATTTTAAAATGGGCAGAGGACCTGAACAGATACTTCTCTGAAGAGGACATACAAAGAACCCATAGGCATATGAAATAATGCTCAACATCACTAGCCATCAATGAGAGAGATGCAAATTAAAACCACAATGAGATACCACTTCACACAATTCAGAGTGGCCATCATTAACAAATCAACAAACAACAAGTGCTGGCAATGATGTGGAGAAAAGGGCTAGTGCACTGTTGGTTGGAATGGAGACTGGTGCATCCACCAGGGAAAACAATATGGAATTTCCTCAGGAAACTAAAAAATAAGACTGCCTTATGATCCAGTGATTCCATTGCTAGGTCTATACCCAAAGAATACTTAAACATTAATTCAGGAGAACCTATGCAACCCTATGTTCATATCAGCACTATTCACAATAGCCAATTGCTTGAAACAGCCAATGTACCCATCAGTGAATGAATGGATTAAAAAAAGAAAAAAAGAAAAAAACTGGTACATTTGCCCAAAGGAATACTATGTAGCAGAAAGAAAGAAGAAACTCCTGCCTTTTGTGATAGCTGGATGGAACTGGAGTATTAAGCTTAGTAAAATAAGTCAGGTTGCAAATGACAAATACCATATGATCTCACCTAGGAGACTAGCTAATAAACAGACCAGCAGAATAGAACCAGAGACACAGAACAAAAACAAAAACCAAAAACAGAATGACATTGATGAGAGTGGAAGGGGTGAGGAAGAAGATAGAAGGGGAGAGAAGGAGCACGGTTTAGAGGAGGAGAAAGATCCATGGACATGGTCAAGGAGGTGGGGATTGACTGTGGGAGTGGGGGTGGGAAAAGCAATGGGTGGGAGGAATGAAACAATTGTAATACAACAGCTATAATTTAATAAAAATTATTTTTGTGTGGACATATGTTTTCAATTCTCCTGGATATATATATAATATTATATTATATATTATATGTTATATCTCCTGGAGATATATTACTGGTTTTTACGGTAACTTTATGTTTCAAATTTTGAGGAGCTGTCAAACTGTTTTCCACAGGGGATTTTCCATTTACTCATCCACCATCAATGTAAGAGTGCTCAATTTCTTTATATTTTTCCTGCGGTTGTTGCTTTCCTATATACTATTGCATTCACCATGAATATGTATATATTTAATTATAGCCATCCTACTAAGTGTGGAATGATATCTTACTGTGATTGTAACTTGCATTTCCCTAATTACTGATGTTTAATATTTCAAGTGCTTGTTAGCAATTTGTATATCTTCCCTCAAGCAATATATATATTCATGTAATATGCCCATTTTTGAGTTGGGTTATGAGCATTTTTATTAAGTTTAATATGTTTTTAAAATAAATTCTGAGTATTAGAAACAATGCATATGTGATTTGCAATATTTTTCTATTATGTAAGTTATCTTTTTACTTTCTTAATATTGACTATTAATAAACAAAATAGTTTTATCTTTAATTTTAATGATGTGTAATTGCTTTTTCCTTGGCTATTTTCACTTTTTGTGTTAGATCTAAGAAACTGATGCCCAATCCAAAGCCCACATAATTTACATTTGTGTTTTCTTCTAGGAGTTTTATAGTATTAGTTCTTAAATTTAGATATTTTATCATTTAGAATTATAATTTGTATATGATGTGAGGTATGGTTTCCTACAACCCAGAACTATTCCAGGACAGGTCCTGGAACTCAGCATAGTGTTCCACACATGCAATTTAGTATCACACCCTCTACTATGTGACTTGTGTGTAAGCATGTTATATTGGAAACTTTTCTCAAACAAAATAGCAGACTTCACAGTTCAGATTCCAAAGTCTTCAGGGAAAGCCCAGTGGACCCCATATTTGGTGTACTTAGTTATAATATTAAATAAGAGGTCCATAATTCCAAAAGACATAAAATCATTACACTACTGTTAGGGTGCATGGAAATGTTTCACCTAGTTTAGTGCCTTGCATGTAGGAGGCATAACATAAAGTAAATCAATTATCATTACTTTTATTTTATTTATTTTGACAAAGATATAATCACTAAAAATGGTTCATTAAGCATTCACTGTGTTCATGACAAAAGAATCATTCTGAAAAATTGTTTGAATTGTATTGAGGAAACACACATCTTCACTAAGGAACAAAACAAAGCTTGATTGTCAAATTTCCCAACTACTTGATTTAACTGTAACACACCATGCATATTAAATAGTATTATTCAAAACTCAGTACAGTAATTCTCAAGTATTATCTATTGCTAATGTAATAAAGAGAGGAGACATTTTCATTTAGATGGTCTTGTGTTTTCAAGAATTACTATAAAATTACTTTTGATAATGCCTTGAAGATGAAATTGGTATTTGTATAATGTTCATTGTTTCAAATTCAATTTCCCAAAACTGCCCTACAAGAAATGTATTTAACATTAACCTCAATTAACAATGTTTATTCTGAGTGGGTCACACTTATAATCTCCTATTCCCTTTAGTATTATATTATTTTTATTTTATTTTTATATTTAAACAAATTTATTTTTAGAGAGAAAATAAGGGAGAGAGAGAATGAAACATCAATGTGTGGTTGTCTCTCAGTTATCCTCCACTAGGGACCTGGCCCACAACCCAGGCATATGACCTGTCTGAGGATTGAACCTGTGACCCTTTGGTTTGCAGGCTGGCACTCTACCCATGGAGCCACACCAGCCAGGATATTATTAGTTGAAATTAATCTATTTCATCTTTTCAACTCAATTTTAACCATAAAGGTTTATGAGTACTTAAAAACATCTAAATTACTTTCAAATGTAAAAATCCTAACTTCATTGTTCTCAATACAAATATTACTTGGCCTGCATGATGTTGAATATAGAGTGTCTTCTGAAGCATTATCAGATTTTATTCTTAAGTATTTTAATTTATTTCTATTTTAAAAAAAATTTACAGTATAATTTGGAAAATAAATTATTTTTTGTTGTTTATTCTATTATAGTTCTCCCAGTTTCATTTTTTCCCTCTTGGTCCCCTCCACCCAATAACCCATGACTCTCCCACAGTTAATCCCCCCTTCATTGTTTATGTACATGAGTCTTTCATACATGTTCTCTACCTTCCACCATTCCCCCCTCCCTTCTCCTCTCCTACAGCTATCAGTGAGTTCTGTTTCCTGTCTCTGCTTCTATTTTCCTCATAAGTTTATTTTGTTCATTAGATTTCAGCTATAAGTAAGGTCATATAGTATTTGTCTTTTACTGACTTACTTGTTTCACTTAGCATAATATTCTCAAATTCCATCCATGCTGACACAAAAGGTAGGACTTCCTTTTTTCTTTCTTCTGTGTAGTATTCCATTGTGTAAATGTACCACAGTTTTTTGATCCACTCATTTACTAATGGGCACTTGGACTGTTTCCAAAATTTTGCTATTGTAAATAGTGCTGCTATGAACATGGGGGTGCATAAATTCTTTTGAATTGAAGCTTCAGGATTGTTAGGGTATATTCCCAGCAGTGGAATCATGGGGTTGTATGTAAGCTTCATTTTTAACTTTTAGAGGAAATCCCATATTGTTTTCTCCAGTGACTGTATCAGTCTGCACTCCCAACAGTACACTAGGGTTCTCTTTTATTTACATCCTGGCCATCACATGTTGTTGATTTGTTAATGATGGTCATTCTGACTAGTGTCAGTTGTATCTCATTGTGGTTTTAATTTGCATCTCTGGTGGTTAGTAATGTTAAGTAATTTTTCATATGCCTATGAGCCATCTCTATGTCATCCTTGAAGAAGTGTCTATTCATCTACTTTGCCAATTTTTTAATGGGGTTGTTGGTATTCCTGACCTTGAGTCATGTGAATTCTTTATATATTTTGGAAATTAAACCCTATCTGATGTATCATTGGCAAACATGTTCTCTCATACAGCCAGTTCCCTCTTCGTTTTGATGATGGTTTCTTTAGACAAGCAGAAAATTTTTAATTTGCTGTAGCTCCATTTGTTTATTCTTTCCTTTATTTTCCTTGTTCTAGGAGATATATTGGCACAAATATTGCTATGTGTGGTGTTGGAAATTTTACTGCCTATAATTTTTACTAGGAAAATATTTAAGTCCTTTATCCATTTTGAGTCTATTGTGGTGTATGGTGTAAGTTGGTGGTCTAGTATCACTTTTTTTGCATGTACTTATCCAGGTCTCCCAGCACCATTTATTGAAAAGTCTGTTTTTACTCCACTCCATGCCCATGCCCCCTTTGTCAAATATTAATTGACATTAGAGACATGGGTGTATTCTTGCACTCTACATTCTGTTCCATTAATCTATTTGTCTGTTCTTGTACCTGTACCAAACTGCTTTGATTACAGTGACCTTGAAGTATAGTTTAACATCATGTAAGTGATCCCTCCAAACTTGTTTTTCTTTTCCCAGAATTGCTGAGGCTGTTCTGGGTAATTTTCTTTTAAGATTTTATTTGTTATTTTTAGAGAGAAGGGCAGGAAGGGAGGAAGAAAGGGAGAGAAATGGAGACAGACAATCAACGTACGGTTGCCTTTCACCTACCCATAGCTATGGACCTGGCTGGAGACTAAGCTTGCAAACTGGTCATGTGCCCTGACTGGGAATCAAAACAGTGACCTTTAGGTTCATAGGCTGGCACCAATCCACTGATCCACCAGCCAGGGCCTATTCTGGGTAATTTTTAGTTCCATATAAATTATTGGAACAGTTTTCTATATCTGTGAAATATGCTTTTGTATTTTAATAAGAAGTGCATTGAATCTATAGATTGATTTGGATAGTACACATATTTTAATTGTGTTAATTCTTGCAATCCATGGCCATGGTATATGCTTTCATTTACTTATATTGTTCTCAATATTTTCCTCAGTGTTCTATAGTTTTATGAATACAGATCTTTTACTTCCTTGGTTAAGTTTATTCCTAAGGGAGAGTAATGGTGGGGGCAGGGAAGGGACAACTATAACTGGACAACAATAAAATGAAATACATAAAATGGAAATAAAAATAATAAATAACCCTGGCTGGTGTGGCTCAGAGGATAGGTGTTGGCCTGTGAACCCAAAGGTCACCTGGTTTGATTCGCCAGTCAGGGCACATAACCAGGTTGCAAGCCAGGTCTCCAGCCAGCTCTGTAGCTGGAGGCAGGTGAAAGGCAATCATACATTGATGACTCTCTCCTTCTCTGTCTCACTCTGTTCCTCTCTCTCTAAAAATAAGAAACTCTTAAAAATTTTTAAATAATAAATTTATTCTTAGGTATTTTATATTTTTTGTTGCTATAGTAAATGAGATTTTTTTCTTGGTTTCTACTTCTGGTCATTCATTATTACCATACAAGAATGCCATCAATTTCTGAATATTGACTGCATTTTGCTATTTTGGTGAATTATTTTCTTAGGTCAAGTAGTTTTTGGTGGAGACTATAAGATTTTCTATGTACACTATCATGTTAGCTGCAAATAATGACAATTTTATTTCCTCCTATCCAATTTGGATGCCTTTTATTTCTTTATCTTGTCTGATCACTATGGCTAAAATTTTTAGTACTATGTTGAATAGGAGTGGTTAAAGTGGACACCCTTGCCTTGTTTCTGATTGTAAGGGAAATGCTTTTAGTTTTGCCCATTGAGTATGATGTTGGCAATAGTTTTGTCTTATATGGCACTTATTTGGTGAGGTTTGCTTCCTCTATTCTGTTTGCTGAATAGTTTTATCATAAACAGGTGCTGTATTTTGTCAAATGTTTTTTCAGCATTTATTATATAATCATGTGGTTTTTGGTTTTCATTTTGTTTATACGAGGTATCATGAGTATTGATTTGCAAATGTTATAATATCCTTGCATCCCTGGGATAAATCCCACTTGATTATGTTGCATGATCTGTTTAATGTGTGCTGGATCTGGATTGCCAGTATTTTGTTGAGGATTATAACATCTATGTTCATCAGAGATATTAGCCTGTAATTTCCTTTCTTTGTTATGTCTTCATCTGGTTTTGGAATTAAGATAATACTCACCTCATAAAAATAGTTTAGGTGTATCCCCTCTTCTTGAAATTAATTTGGAATAATTTGAGGATATGTTTTAGTTCTTTGAATGTTTGGTAAATTTCGCATGGGAAGCCACAAGCCCAGAGATTTTGTGTGCTAGGAGTTTTCTGATTACTGCTTCAGAAATGCTAATTGCTATCAGTCTATTCAGGCTTTATGATTCTTCCTGAGTCAGTTTTTGGGTGTTGTGAGTTTCCAGAAATTGATCCATTTCACCTAGGTTGTCCAGGTTCCTGGCATATAGTTCTTCATAGTAATTTCTTACCATCCTTTGTTTTTCTGTAGTAATGGTTATTATTTCTCCCATTTCATTTCTGATTTTCTATTTATTTGAATACTGTCTATTTATTTTTCATGAGTCTCATTCAAGGTTTGTCAATTTTCTTTTCAAAGGACCAGCTCTTGCATTCATTTATTCTTTTGATTGGTTTTTAGTCTTTATGTCATTTAATTCTGCCCTGATTTAATTATTTCCTTCCTTCTGCTCACTCTAGGTTTTGCTTGTTATTGTTCCTCTAGTCCTTATACATATATGGTTAAGATGTTTATTTAAAAATTTTCAATCTTCTTAAGTAGGCCTCTATTTATAGGAACTTTCCTGTCAAGATTGCCTACATTGTGTTCCATAGGTTTTGGGGTTTTGTCTGTTAATTTTTTTCCTGATATATTTTTTATTTCTTGATCTTATTGTTAAATCATTCATTATTTAATAACATGTTATTTAGTCTCCATGTATGTGTATATTTGGGGGATTTTTCCTTGAGGTTGGTTTATAGTTTCAAGCCATTGTGATCTGAGAAAATTCTTGGTAGGATTTCAGTTTACTTGAATTTCTTGTGGTTTGTTATGTGGCCTATTGTGTGGTCTGTCTTTGAAAATGATCCATGTGCATTAGAAAAGAATGCATATTTTGCTGCTTTTGGTGTGAAATATTCTGTATATATCAACTAGGTCCATTTGATTTAGAATGTCATTTAATGCTGCATTATCCTAGATGATTTAAAAAAAAATTTATTCATCATTGAAAGTACAGTGTTAAAAATCCCCTATGATGACTATACTGCTGTCAATGTCCTTCTTAAAAGGCCTCAAATATTTTCCTCATATATTTAGGTGCTACTATGTTGGGTACCTTATATGCTCCAAAGAGTTATATCCTCTTGTTAGATTTATCCCTTAATTATTATGTAGTGACTTTCTTTGTCTCTTATGGCCTTTGTTTTGAAGTCAACTTTGTCTAAATATGAATATTGATTCCCCAAATTTTTAAATGTCCATTTGGATAGAATGATTTTTTCCGCCCTTTCACTTACAACCTGTGTAGATATTTTGTTCCAAGGTGATTATCTTGTAGACAGCATACATATGGATCTTGTTCTTTTATTTTCTCAGCATCCAATGCTTTTTGATGGGAACATTTAACTCATTTACATTTAAGCTTATTATTAATAGGTACTTGTTCATTACCATTTAAAAAGAGATCTTATTTATTCATTTTTAGAGAGAGGGGATGGGGGGGGCGAAAGAGAAGGAGATAAACATTAATGTGTGGGTGCCTGATTCGGTCCTCTGCTTCATCTAGCCTGCTTTTATTCCTTCTAGTGCGTTCTCTATTTCTGATATTGTATTCTTTATTTCCTCTTGGTACTTGTTCATAGCTTATATGCCCTTTTTTATGCTGCTATAATTCCTATTAAGTTCCTTGTAGCTCCTATAAACTTTCCTATAGTTCTCACTGTGTTCTTTGAGCATCTTTATAACCATTACTCTGAACTTTATGTCTGATAGACTGCCTGCCTCAATTTCATTTGGATCTTTTTCTGGGAAATTCCTCCCCTCCTTTCGATTGGGGATTGTTTCTTTGTTGTCCCATTTTAGATGGCTCTTTTTTTGTTCTTGTTTCTGCCTCTCAGATTGCTCTGTTTTGACTGCCTGTCTTTGTGGGGTAATCTGTGGTAGGAATTTTGTCGGACTCAGTGGTACAGTCTCTTTGATGTCCTGATATGGATATTATAGAATTGCCCTTTATTCTGTTTTTGAGGGCTCTCTTGTTGTAAGTGGGCTTTGATTATGGATGGTTCATTCATTGTTGGCTTTTCCCTTCTGAATGACTGAGCACAACCCCCACCATATCTTATTTGCTATTGTACAGATGCTAGAAGAACAGAGCAAAACCACCCAGAAAACCAAACCCATGCCAGCAAAAATACCCCCCAGAACATCAGCAATTTTAACAGCAAATGAGCAAATACTAATAGTTTGAAAGAGATTAAGACTATTGTAAGATATGAAAAAATAATGTGAAATGACTAAAGGAGAAAAAAGTATTCTGAGAGGGAAGAAGGAGTATAAATAATAAGATTAGAAAATTGAAACAAAGCAAAGAAAGAGATAAAATAAATTTAATACATAAGTAAAAAAAGTAAGGGTGATGATAAAATGGAGTAAGAAAGGGGAAGAATATATTGTTGGAAGCTGGAAATAAAATAAAAAGAAATAGTGAACCAATAGAAACAAAATAGAATAAAAACCACAACAGAGTCATCAACAATGACAGATGAGCAAAGATTAACTAAGGTAGAAAAATAATAAGAATATTTTAAGAAAGAGAAAACAGAGCATGAGGTATTTACAGGAAAAGATATGATTTTGAGGATCAAAGATGGTGACAGAGTAGAGAGCAGTGCTAATGGTGTTCTCCAGTACCAGAGAAACTAGGGGACAGGATAGGGAGTGCTAGATGTCTTCAGGTCCGTAAGAATTGGAGCTGTCAGGGGAACACAGCCCAGAGGCAGCAGAGACCTACAGGAGAGCAGGTGAGACAGTTCCAAACCAGCAGGCGGGCCAAGGTAGGCTCTGGGCAGTGCCTAGTCTAACCAGAGGGATGTCTCTAACTGAAGCCAGCTCCAGGCTCCCTGGCAACTAGAAATCTGAACACTGAAGTGTGGGCAGCAAGGGCAAACACCAGAGGGAATGAGGAATTGAACTCCTGCAGGGGAGGGACTGTGTGAGAGACTTGCTCCAGCAACAGGGAGAGGAAGCTCCTCACTGGGCCAGGGGAAGAAGAGAAGAGACCTGCAGGGAGCAGGAGCAGGGAAGCAGGGAAGCAGGGAAGTGCACCTACCAGAGCAGCAAGAGGGTGGAAAATGGTGCTGCTGGGCCTCAGGGGAAACAGCAACTTGAAGCCCCTACAAGGGGGGAGGCCCAGTCCTGCGCACTCATACAGGCTCTGAGGCTCCCACAGAAACTCCAAACTCCAAGCCAAGAACTTGTCGCTGGGGCAACTGACCCACCCATTGCCAGCAACAAAGGGTGCACTGCAGACTCACTAGGAGGGGCACATCACAGAGATGGCTTGAAGGAATCCTCCGAGAGCTGGTCTGCTTGGAGAATTGGCCCTCATCCAGGGGAGCTGAGCAGTGTTGGCAGACCCCAGACACTGTTGGCTGACTGGGGTTGCCTCCTCTGGGAGCTGTGGGGGCAGGGCCACTCATCACAGGAGCCAGTGAGGTTGCAGGCTGCCTTGCAGGGGAACCAGGTGCCAACACTGGCAGAAACCTCCTCCAGGAGTTGGAAGGGGCACCCTGAGGACCCCAGAACACCGGCAGCCCTAAAACTCAGCTAGGCTACTGGAGGACCAGCCTACCTGGGGGCTGACACTCAGAATCACCCCTGACTGTGACAATCATAGGCCCTGCCACTCCAAGACCAGCTAAACTGTAGACTGCAGAGACCTGACCAAGAAAAAGAGGAAATGGATTGCTGCTAATCTCAAGTACCTGAGTTACACCAACAGATACATGAACTATTAATTCCTAAGACATACTTTTCAAAAGTCATTTCTCACATATTTTTAATCCTCCCCTATCTCAATCCATAAAAATAACCAAGACCCTCCCCCTACTCTTGATTTAAAGTCTACTCACTCTTTGGTTACAACACATTCCCAGTCCTCAATCTAAGTATTCCTTCCCTCCCTAGCCACCTAAACCCTTTATTTCTTCTTTTCTTCTTTTTTCTTTTTTCCCCTTCCTTTTTTTCTTTTCTTCCTGTTAAAGCCCACAAGACCTGGCTCCACATGACCAATCAGGGACCACTAAGGGTGAACAGGGAGGCAGATGCAGCAACTATATACATAGGCTTACACTGTTCACTCATACTTGAGGTTTTCTGATTCTCCCTCTCCTCATTTTTGTGAGAAAGAATAGAAGGAGTGTCTTGACTGGAAGGAAAGAAGCAACATACACAATCAATCCAGAATACAACCAGACAGCCCAAATAAAGGCAACACCAAGAACAAGTGGAGAAAATCTGGGAGACTGCAACATTAAACTCCACAAATCTCCTAACACAGAAGGGTGCTCAACTAAGGCAAGGAAGCAAAGCAGATTAATCCAAGGAAAAAGCAAAAAACAAAAAGCAAGCAACAACAGACACCCAAAATGGGGGTGGGGGGGAGAGTCAATCACCAAAAGGAAAGGAAGAATCCCCAGAAAAACCACCAAATGAAACAGAGGCACACAAAATAAAAGATAAGGAATTCAAAAGAATGATGATAGAGAAGCTCAATGAGCTTAGCCAGCTCAAATAAAACTATAAACAACTCCAGGGAAGTTACAAGGAACTTACTGAGAGCTACAACAGCATCAAAAAGGACATAGACACTATCAATAAGCGCCAGGAGGAAATGAAGAATACAATTTCTGAATTGAAGAATTCAATTTTTGAGTAATCAACAATAGGCCAGAGGAAGCAGAGGACCGGATCAGCAAGTTGGAAGATAATGTAGACAAATACTCCAAGACAGTACGAGAGAGAGAGAGAAAAAAAAAATTTAAAAAAAGGCTGAACAACATTGAAGAGGGTTAAAGAGAGCTGCAGGACAACATGAAATGTAACAACATCCATATCATAGGGATACCAGAAGGCGAAGAGAAACAAGACATGGAAAGCCTGTTCAAAAAAGTCATGATAGAAAATTTCCCTAACATGATGAGTGAAAACATTACTCAAGTTCGGGAAGGAAGCACAGAGGGTCACAATGAGGATCAACACAAACAGACTAACACCAAGGCACATTATTATTAAAATGGCTAATTTCAAAGACAAAGAGAGAATCCTAAAAGCATCAAGAGAGAAACAACAAATAACATATAAGGGGGCTCCAATAAGGCTATCAAATGATAATTCAACACAAACAATTCAAGCCAGAAGGGAATGGTAGAAAGTATTTCAAGTCATGGTAAACAAAGGCCTGCAACCAAGAATACTCTACCCAGCAAGGCTCTCATTCAAGATAAAAGGAGAAATAAGGAT
>PVIW01011495.1:7414-22531 GCA_004026585.1 Noctilio leporinus | reverse complement strand
AAAGACATAGGGTAGCCAAATGGATAAGACAACATGACCCACATATATTCTGTCTTCAAGAGACCCACCTCAGAACAAAAGATCAACACAGATTGAGAGTGAAGGGATGGAAAAATATATATCAAGCAAATGGACATGAAAAAAAAGCTGGAGTAGCAATACTGATTTCAGACAAAATAGATTTTACAATGAATACCATAAAAAGGGACAAAGAAAGACGTTATATAATACTTAAGACAACAATCCATCAAGAAGAAAAACTCTGGTAAACCTATAAAAACCCAACATAGGAACTCCGAAATATATAAGGAAAATTTTGGAGGACTTTAAGAAAGATGTAGACAGTAACACATGAATAGTAGGGGATTTCAATACCCCACTATCAACAATGGACAGATCTTCAAAACAAAAAAATCTCCAAAGATGTTGTGGCATTGATCAACACTCTAGAGGAAATGGACCTAAGTGATGTATACAGATTCTTTTATCCCCCAAAATCAAAATACACATTCCTTTCAAATGCACATGGATCATTCTCTAAGATAGACCACATGGTATGTCACAAGACAAGCCTCCACAAATACAGGAAAATTGAAACCACACAAAACATCTTCTCAGATCACAATGGCTTGAAACTAGAAACCAATCTCAAGGGAAAAAAACAAAAATTCTCTAACTCATGGAGCCTGAATAACATGCTTTTAAGAAATGAGTGGATTAACAATGAGATCAAAGATGAAATCAAAAAGTTCCTGTAAACAAATGACAATGAATACACAACAGCCCAAAACCTGTGGGATAGAGCAAAGGCAGTGCTCAGAGGGAAGTTTATAGCAATACAGGCCTTCCTAAAAAGGTCACAAGAAGTTTATAAAAAACAACCTAAACACAACGTTGCAAGAATTAGAGGAGCAACAACAAACAAAGCCCAGAGCAAGTAGAAGGAAGGAAATCATCAAGATCAGAGCAGAACTAAATAACTCAGAGATTCAAAACACAATTTGAAGAATCAAGAGCTCCAAGAGCTGATTCTTTGAAAAAATAAACAAAATTGACAAGCCTTTATCCAGACTCATCAAGAAAAAGAGAGAGAGGACCTAAATTAACAGAATCAGAAATGACAGAGGAGAAATGACAACTGATACCCCCAAAATACAAAAGATTGTAAGAACTTATTACAAACAACTGTATGACAAAAAATATGACAACCTGGATGAAATGGACACATTTCTGGGAATGTATAATCTACTAAAACTGAACCCAGAAGAAGCAGAAAGCCTGAATAGGCCAATAACTACTAGTGAAATTAAAGAAGTAATCCAAAATCTCCCAAAGCACAAAAGCCCTGAACCAGATGGATACACAGGTGAATTTTACCAAACATTTAAAGAAGAGCTAACTCCTATCCTTCTCAACCTATACCAAAACATACAGGAAGAGGGAAGACTCCCAAACTCGTTCTATGAGGCCAATATTTTTCTAATCCCAAAACCAGGTCAAGACACACTAAGTAAGAAAGCTACAGGCCAATATCTCTGATGAACTTAGATGCTAAAATTCTCAACAAAATATTGGCCAATTGGATTCAGCAGTACATTACAAAGATCATACACCCTGATCAAGTGGGCTTCATCCCAGGGATGCAAGGATGGTACAACATTTGTAAATCAATAAATGCAATACACCATATCAACAAATTGAAAGACAAACACATATAATCATATTAATAGATGCTGAATAAGCATTTGATAAAGTACAGCAACCATTTGTGATAAAAATCCTCAGCAAAATGGGAATAGAGGGAACATACCTCAACATCATAAAGGCCATCTATGAGAAACCTGAAGCCAACATCATACTTAATGGACAAAAACTGAAAGCTTTCCCCCTAAGATTAGGAACAACACAAGGCTGTTCACTTTCTCTACTTCTATTCAACATTGTCTTGGAAGTTCTAGCTATAGCCATCAGAGAAGAAAAAGGAATCAAAGGTATCCAAATTGGAAAGGAGGAAGTCAAACTGTCATTATTGGCAGATGATATGATAGTGTACATACAAAACCCCATAGGCTCCACCAAAAATGTACTCAACCTAATAACCAAATTTAGCAAGATAGCTGGGTATAAAGTCAATATCCAGAAATCAAAAGCATTTTTGTATACCGATAATGAAACAACAGAAATAGAAGCAAAAAAACAAATCCCATTTACCATAGCAACAAGAAAAATAAAGTACCAAGGAATAAACTTAACTAAGCAAGTCAAAGACCTGTACTCAGAAAACTACAGAACAATGACAAAGAAATCAAGGAAGATACAAATAAATGGAAGAATATACCATGTTCATGGATGGGAAGAATTAACATCATTAAAATGTCCATACTACCCAAAGCAATCTTCATATTCAATGCAATCTCAATTGAAATACCAATGACAGACTTCACAGAAAGAGAAAAAATACTTCAAAAATTTATATGGAGCCAAAAACACCCACGAATAGCCACAGCAGTCTTGAGAAAGAAGAACAAGGTAGGAGGAATCACAATACCTGACTTCATACAATACTACAAGGCTACTGTCATCAAAACAGCATGGTACTGGCATAAGAATAGACATATAGATCAATGGAACAGAATAGAGAGCTGAGAAATTAACCCAGGACTCTATGGTCAACTCATATTTGACAAAGGGGGAAGGAACATCAAATGGAGTAAAAACAGTCTCTTCAACAAATTGTGGTGGGAGAACTGGTCAGCAATATGCAAAAAGATAAAACTAGACCACCAATTTACACCATACACCAGAATAAACTCAAGATGGATAAAGGATTTAAACATAAGCAGTGCCACTGTAAAGTTCCTGGAGAAAAATACAGGCAGTAAACTTTTGGATATCCTATGCAGAAATATGTTTACTGATACTTCACCACGGGCAAAGGAAATCAAAGAACGAATCAACAAATGGGACTATATCAAATTGAAAAGTTTCTGTTAGCTAAAGAAAATATCAGGAAAATTCAAAAGGAACCACTGTATGGGAAAACATAATTGCCAATGATACCTCAGACAAGGGTCTGATCTCCAAAATATATAAAGAACTAATGATACTCAACACCAGGAAGACAGACAGCTTAATTAAAAAATGGGCAAAAAAGTCCTGAACAGACAACTCACTGAGGAAGATATAGAAAGGGCCCAGAGGTATATGAACAAATGCTCAACCTCACTAGTCACCAGAGAGATGCAAATTAAAACCACAATAAGATACCACCTCACACCTGTTAGGATGGCAATCATCAACAAACCAACAAACAACAAGTGTTGGCGAGGATGTGGGGCAAAGAGAACCCTTGTGCACTGTTGGTGGGAATACATGCTGGTCCAGCATCTCTGTAAAACAGTATGGGGTTTCCTTTAAAAACTTAAAAAGGAATTACCTTTTGATCCAGCAATTCCACTACTTGGACTATACCCAAAATACCCTCAAACACCAATTCATAAGAACCTATGTACACCTATGTTCATAGCAGCACTATTTACAATAGCCAAGTGCTGGAAACAGCCTAAGTGCCCATCAGTGGATGATTGGATGAAAAAACTTTGGTACATTTACACAATGGAATACTATACAGCAGAAAGAAAGAAGGAACTTGTACACTTTGCAACAACATGGATGGAACTGGAGAGTATTATGCTGAGTGAAATAAGCCAGTCAATGAAGGACAAATATCATATGATCTCACCCATTGCAGGACAATAATGAACAAAACTAACAACAAGCAAAATTGAACCAAATATATGAATACAGTGAATAGGCCTTCGGTGGTCACCAGGAAGTCGATTGGTGGGAGGGGGGAGGCAGAAGCAAGGAATGGGAACAGTTTAGACAAGAACCTAGTGTACAGGAATCATGGACATGGACAAAGGGTGGTATTGACTTTGGGGGGAATGGGCGGGTGGGGAGGGGGACAGAGTGGAGCGAAAAGCAGATGGATGTAATACAACCACAATAAAATTAAAAAAAAAAGAAAGTGGAAAAATAAAATAGAAATGCAAAATAAGAAATGGCAGGAAGAAGGAAAAAATGGAGTAAGACAAGGAAAGGGTACAAAGTAAGATTTGAAATAAAAATTAAAATATATAAAAATCCAAACAAAAAATAATTTTAAATAGACAAAAATAATGAATTAGTTGGAATATAATTTAAGATAAAAGGAAAGTTAATTTTTAAAAAGATTTAATTATTTTTAAAAAGAGGAGTAGGGAGAGAGTCAGAGAGGGAGAGAAACAGAGAAGCATCATTGTATGGTTGCCTTTCACCTGCCTCCAGCCACAGAGCTGGCTGGAGACCTGGCTTGCAACCTGGTTAGGTGCCCTGAGAATCAAACCAGCCACCTTTCCTGCTTCCCAGGAAAGGCCTGGGGCTCCACCTCCCAATTGCAATCAAAACTATCTCTAGAGGCAGGTAAATGTGGTACATGTTGTGCTGCTAGAACTTGAATAACCCACCCCTGGACCTTGAACTGATAAGAAGCCAGAGGCATATCCAGAAGAAGACAGAAGATAGACGCAAAACACTGAGATGAATTCCACCTTACTCTTATTCAGAATTTGCATTATTTTTTCTCTTACATATCCTTTTAAACTTTCCTTTTTGCCCTGGCTGGTGGCACAGTAGATAAGGAACCAGCCTCGGAATGGTTTAGTCAACCATCTCTGATAGATAGGGTTTATGGGAGCCCCTGTGTTCCTAGCAAAGTTAACTTTTAGCCCCTTCCAGTGTTGCATATTTTAATCACAAAGTGGAAATAACATCCTAAAAAAGTTAATGCTGTTTTATGCCACTAAACAATTACTAGCATGTTACCAATACTAACAACTAACTGGCATATATAGACATGGACTTTGTTATAGAGATTTTGAGGGTAGTTGAAGAGAAAAAAAAATGAAAAGAGATCATTGTTATACAAAAACTACAATAGACATAAGTACAAGGATTTTTTTGGTGAGATATGAAGGGTGCTTCTAATCTGGATGAAATGAAAGGTCAGAATTAGCATTAAATTGAGTTTTTAAAAACAATTCAATGTAAGCAATAAAACAAGATAGAGAGCAATTCTTTCTAGAGGATATGGGAGGCTTCCCAGAGGAGGTGACATTGAATTTCACAGAAGGTCTATGGCTAAGCTCAGGGAAAATACTAGGACCCCATTTCACATGCAATAACTGAGGTACCCCGTAACATGTGTACATTATGTGAGGTGGAAGGAAAAGACATCTGGGGGAGTTGAATCTTTATAATTGTTTATATAGTACATATGTCCCTGGATACCAGTAGTGCCAGGATACAGTTAACAATAAAGAAAAAAGGGGAAGAGGAA
Organism: Noctilio leporinus; assembly: GCA_004026585.1. NCBI lineage: Eukaryota > Metazoa > Chordata > Mammalia > Chiroptera > Noctilionidae > Noctilio > Noctilio leporinus. The sequence continues at coordinate 17,151 of PVIW01011495.1, read as the reverse complement.
AACAGTGAGGAAGAGAAGAAAAGGTGTGGAAGAAAAAATTTAGATACAGATGAAGATGTGAGAAAGTATATCGGTATCAATGGAGATAAAACCTTTGATATGATGAGTTTAATAGGCATGGAAGAGGGGAAGAAAAATATCATTGAAAGTGCTAAAGTTTTTGCTTTGTTCAGAGAAAAACAGGTATTTTATAAGTTGGAAACACTGATAAGTCTAGGTCTTAATAGGATGAGAGTAAGCAACACAAAAATAAAAGTGTAGCATACATCATTAAGTAAGCAGAAGAAAACAGACTCAATAGAATGAATGATAAGAAGAGGAACATCATCTAGAAGTAAAGTGTATATATAAGTGATGTATTTAAGATTAAAAATTGAAAATAAAAGGATGTCATGATAAAAGGTTAGAATAAGAATAATATAAATCAGAAATGATAAAATAATATGTTAGAACTAAGGTCAAATATTCATGTTATTTTAAAAGTAAGAAAATAAAGGGTGAAAAATACCATATTTCAAAAGAAAGTCAAGATAAACATTTTATTATCTGATAAGATATGAAATAAAAGCATAAAGGTCAAAGGAGAAGACTCACTGCTGGTAAAGTAACAAGAGGTCAAAAAGATATAACAATCATGAAACTAAAATAAAAATTTACGTATATATATATATATCACATCTGATAGAATTATGGAAAGGAGTAAGTAGTAGATGCTTCTTTAGAGTTTAACATAGCTTACTAGAAACTGATAGATCAAGGAAACTAAGTAAATTTATAAAAGTTACAACAATATTAATAAAAATCAAATGTTACATAATTTAATGAATATATCATGCAATATTTTATTCTACACATATATGTCTTTATACCCATCAATAATCATATACATATTTTAAGGTTAAATTCAAATATAATTAGGCCCAAACTAATTTCAAATAATTTACAACCTCTTTCAAAATATACTATCTGAATAGAATGCAGTATTATTAGATATGAAAAACAAAGGATAGTTTTCTGTCTTCTGTTTAGGGTGGATAAAGCAGAAAAGGCACTGATTCCAACTTAAAATAGATAATTTGCAAAACCACAACTTCCCTATAGCTCATCAGAGAACTGAGGATACAGGCCAAACAACTAAGCTAAAATAAGAGGAGGGACAGGCAACTCCAAGGAGGGATGGGCTGTGAGTACTACTTTCCTGGAGTAGATGCTAGTTGAAAAAAACTGTAAAACAAGTACTAACACCTTTTTAAAAAAGAATTACTAAAGAGTGTGAACTAATATGAAGGTATGGAACTCTTGGAATCTATAAAATGCAAAACCAAATGAAGACACCTATCCATGAACTCCCTGGGTGATGAGGAAATGGTTAGAAAACAGGTAATGACCAGAGGAAGCCTCCTTCTTAGTATAGGCCTGAGGGTTGAAGCAGCTGCTTTGGCTACAGAGTTCTGACTTTATTCTCTAAGTCCCCTGTGAAATCAAAATCTTAAAACTCTGGAAGAAGTGTACAAAACCCTGTTGTCCTGAGGACACTGAAGAAGACCCACTGCAGGTGAAAAAGAGAACAGAAAACCATCCTCTATTCCTGAGGATTAGTAGTATTCCATCCTACTGGAAATTATGTGAAAACTTCTCCAAGTTGGGAAAAGTTCAGCATCAACTGAGAAGGCCCTCATTACTAAGGCTAAGTCAAGTCTAGATATGTCAATGGGGAAGTCTATCAGACATGTAAAGAAATATAGGCACAGGGATGATCAATATGACCATAATAAGATGCTGAACATTAGTAATCATTGTGGGAATGAAAATTTAAATCAAGTGAAAAGTCGAGATTGACCATATCAAGTGTGGTGCAGGTTTGATGGAGCTGAAACTTTCACACACTAGAGGGAGAAATTTGGAATGGTGGAATCAATTTAAAATATGTTTTTGCAGTTTCTTCTGAAGTTAATATACACCTACCTTATAGTCTAGAGTCTATTATTATGTATTTATCCAAGATACAATAGCATATGTTCACTAAAAGACTTCAATGCAAATGTTCAAAAACAGCTTTATTTGTACTACAGGCAAAAAGGGAAATAAATTAGGTGTCCACCAAGAGGTGAATGAATAAATGCATTTTGGCATATTTAAACAATGTAATACTACTATGTAACAATAAAAGTAATGAAATATTGATATGTGCAACAACCTGAATGCACCTCAAAATTGTGCTGATTAAAATATGTTAAATATAAAGGACATAAAATACTACATACTGTGTGATTCCATTTATATAAATATCTAAAAACTGTAAACTGTAGTGACAGAAGGGAAATTAATGGTTACTTAGATATTAGGGGGTTAGCAAAGTATGGAACACAGAGATTACAAAGGACCAAAAGGAAATTGCTGGGAGTAATGAAAATATTTACTCTTTGGCAATGATGGTTTAATGGGTACATCCATATGTCACAACTTATGAAACTGATTTAAAGATTCTTGGTTTATTGTAAATCAGTTATATCTCAATAAATCTGTTTAAAATGAAAACAGAAAACAAAGCAAAACAAATAAAAACTGCAGATACTAAGGCTAAAATATGAAGGATTTTAAACAATAAAATATCCCCCTTCAGTGGTAAAATAAGTATTTGACACCCAAGAGAGGCATTTTTAAAAATATATATTTTATGGATTTTACCATTACATTTGTTTCAGTTTTCTCTGCTTTATCCCCCTCCACCCAGTATTCCCCATTCCCTCCAGCAATTCCCTCCTCATTTCATGTCCATGTGTCATGCTTATAAATTCTTTGGCTTCTCCATTTCCTTTATTATTCTTAACTTCCCCTTGTCTATTCTGTAACTACCAATGTTTTGTTTTTTTTTTTTCACATCCAGAAAATTCACCATTTAATTATTGCCTTCTGTCAGCTTCTCAAATCATATCAATATAAAGTTTTCTTTTCATTATTTCAAAAATGTTTATATTCATTTGTTTAAAGATTACTTTTTAAAGCAATGCCAATTGCAACATTATCAAATATGTGCACAAATACACACATACATATTTTTACAAATATTACACTAGATATAATAGTTCTACTCCTGTGACAATGTCTAATAACATCATTTAATTAATTGCCTTCAAAAATTTCTTTTAGAAATATTTTGGTCTAGTTTCTTTCATTTCTTTTCCCTGAAAAAGAATCTCTTTTCATAATTATCCTTCCCAGGTTCTGCCTATATTTGCTTGGCTATAGGCAAACTTCTTCTGAGCTTAAAAATTATAAATAATCAAACTCTACTTCCTTTTTAATCTTCATTTTTAAATTTAATTTTATTGTTGTATCACATTCATCCCATCCCTGCCCCCACTTTCATTCTCCCAACATTAAGTTTTCTTTAAGATTATTTAAATCTGCAATGTCTAATATTGCAGATATTAGCCACTCCACTTAAAATGTGGTTAGTTTAAATTGCAATATACTATAAAGTACATACTGGATTTTGAACAGTTAATACAAAAAATTTAAAATATGTCAATGGCTTAAATAATTATTACATGCTAAATGATAATGTTTTAGATATATTGTAGTAAATCTTAATTTACTTATATCCTTTTTCTTTAAAACTTATTTTACTCTGGAATGCTATTTTTGTGAACTATATCACAGAAATGATGTATTACAGAATTCACTTTTGTGAAATCTGTCCTAGAGATAGTGCCAAATCCATAGTAAAAAATGAATTTGGTTTCTGAGTCAGATCCTATCCCCTCCAATAATACAACTCAACTTTATTTTAAGCTACTGGAATTACAACCTATTCTTTTTGGAGTTTTCCATCTTAAATGGTAGAGCCCAGACAGCCCTCTCACATGTCTACACTTCTACCAGTCAGGTTGTGATGAAGACACCTCTTCTGTTCTGTCCATGGTTATAAGTGTTCTTTCCAGCTGGTGTTCTGTTGATTATTCCAAATGATTTCTCCCCAATTAAGTTGTAATTTTAGATTGGTCCTGGGAGATTGGCGTAGCTCCACTTCTCCATCATCTGGGTTCTTACACTGGCCTTTTTTAACATACTCTCTTAAATAGGAAAAAAAATCAATAACATTAATGAATTAACAATAATTAAAAATGGTAAATTTTATTTCATTAAACATTTTACATATAATGACTATAGCAAAAACAAAGAATTTAAAGGAAAGCAATATTTGTGCAAACAATACAAATTTGGTAACTACTGTATTATAAAACAAATGCAGTGTTTTTATTTCTGTATTTTCTCTGCAGCTTGAAAATAAATAATTAACAAAGAATGATAGCTTTTACTTTTAAAGAAGTTAAAATTCAGTGAAATACCTTATGTTCTAATAAAGGAAATGTTTGCATACTTTTTCAAAATATTTATAACTTGAAATTCACACTTTGTTTTATTGATTTAGAAATGAATAAAAATAAATAGCTACATAAGTGGCAGAGCTGTACAAATTGAGTATTTGTTTGTCTTTATAACCACTCTGCTTTCATTGTTTATTTATAAGCTATTATATAAAATCTTGGGCATGTGTGTCATATGTTATTACTGCAGTGCTTGTAGACTAGAAAGAAAGGTGCTGAAAGAAAGCTCACATAATTTCAAATCATTAACACAAGACTGCAGAAAGGAGCAGGGTAGCTGAGTCTACTTATGTTTGAAGACAGCTGAGTAAAAGATTTATATAAATAAAATACTTTGTGTAATGACTAAGGATAAGTACAAATAACATACTAATTTGAATCTTATACCTATATGCAAAATTGTATGCAAATATATAATTTTTATGTATATATAATATGTAACCACACATATCTATATGAGTATATTATATGCATGTATATGTATATGTGTATAATTATGTGTGTATATGTCATTATATAGCATTATATGTGTATATGTACTACTTATGTATGTATATGCAATTATGTATACATGTGATTATACGTATAGAGGTATGGAGGTTGTTAGAGAAGGGCTGTTTTTAGCTTTATGATTATCTTCTTTTTTCTTTAATTTTATTATTGTTGTATTGCTTCCATCCCCTATTTGCTCCCCTCTGTCCCCCTCCCCACCCACCCATTTCCCCCAAAGTCAATCCCACCTGTTGTACATGTCCATGGTTCCTTCATACTAGGTTCTTGTCTAAGCTGCTCCCCTTTCTTGCCTCTGCCTCCCCCCTCAGTCCATCCCCTTCCTCCCTGACCACTAAAGGCCTATTCACTGTATTCATATATTTGGTTCAATTTTGCATGTTGTTAGTTTTGTTCATTATTGTCCTGTAATGGGTGAGATCATATGATATTTGTCTATCACTGGCTTATTTCACTAAGCATAATACTCTCCAGTTCCATTCATGTTGTTGCAAAGGGTATAAGTTCCTTCTTTCTTTCTGCTATATAGAATTCTGTTGTGTAAATGTACCAAAGTTTTTTGATCCAATCATCCACTGATGGGCACTTAGGCTGTTGTCAGCACTTGGCTATTGTAAATAGTGCTACTATGAACATAGGTGTACACAGGTTCTTATGAATTAGTGTTTCAGGGTACTTTGGTTATAGTCCAAGTAGTGGAATTGCTGGATCAAAAGGCAGTTCCATTTTTAGTTTTTTAAGGAAACCCCATACTGTTTTCCACAGTGGCTGCACCAGCTTACATTCCCACCAACAGTGTATGAGGGTTCCTTTTGCCCCACATCCTTGCTAAGACTTGTTGTTTGTTCACTTGTTGATGATTGCCATTCTGACAGGTGTGAGGTGGTATCTTATTGTGCTTTTAATTTGCATCTCTTTGATGACTAGTGATGTTGAGCATTCTTTCATATGCCTCTGGGCCCTTTGTGTATCTTCCTCAGTGAGTTGACTGTTCAGGTCTTTTGCCCATTTTTTAATTGGGCTGTCTGTCTCCCTGGTGTTGAATCACATTAGTTCTTTATATATTTTGGAGATCAGACCCTTGTCTGAGGTATCATTGGCAATTATGTTTTCCCATACAGTTGGTTCCCTTTGAATTTTGCTGATATTTTCTTGAGCTGAACAGAAATTTTCAATTTGATATAGTCCCATTTGTTGATTCGTTCTTTTATTTCCTTTGTCCTTGGTGAAGTATCAGTAAACATATTTCTGTGTAGGATATCCAAAAGTTTACTGCCTATATTTTTCTCCAGGACCTTTATGGTCGCACTGCTTATGTTTAAATCCTTTATCCAACTTGAGTTTATTTTGGTGTACGGTGTTAGTTGGTGGTCTAGTTTTATCTTTTTGCATATTGCTGACCAGTTCTCCCAACACCATTTGTTGAAGAGACTGTTTTAACTCCATTTGATGTTCCTTTCCCCTTTGTCAAATATTAGTTGACCATAGAGTCCTGGGTAAATTTCTGGGATCTCTATTCTGTTCCAATGATCTATATGTCTATTCTTATGCCAGTACCATGCTGTTTTGATGACAGTAGCCTTGTAGTATTGTTCGAAGTCCGGTATTGTGATTCCACCTACCTTGTTCTTCTTTCTCAGGATTGTTGTGGTTATTTATCGGCATTTTTAGCTCCATCTAAATTTTGAAGTATTTTTTCTATTTCTATGAAGTGTGTTATTAGTACTTAAATTGGGATTGAATTGAATCTGTAAATTGCTTTGGGTAGTATGGGCATTTGAATGATGTTAATTCTTCCCATCCACGAACATGGTATTTGCTTCTATTTATTTGTATCTTCCTTGATTTCTTTCTTTATTGTTCCGTAGTTTTCTTTTTCTTTCTTTCTTTCTTTTTCTTTTCAATATATGGTTCCATTTCACTTGTCTCCAGCCACAGACCTGACTGGAGACCTGGTTTGCAACCTGGTTATGTGCCCTGGATGGGGAATCGAACCTGCGACCTTTGGATTTGCAGGCCGGTGCCTTATCCACTGTGCTACCAGCCAGGGCCTTGTTCTGTAGTTTTCTGAGTACGGGTCTTTTACCTCCTTAGTTAAGTTGATTCCTAAGTACTTTATTTTTCTTGTTGCTATCGTAAATGGGATTTGTTTTTTCACTTCTATTTCTGTTGTTTCATTATTGGTATACAAAAATGCTTTTGATTTCTGGATATTGACTTTATACCCAGCTATTTTGCTAAATTTGCTTTTTAGGTTGAGTAAGTTTTGGGTGGAGCCCATCAGGTATTGTATGTACACTATCATATCATCTGCCAATAAGGACAGTTTGAATTTCTCCTTTCCAATTTGGATTCCTTTGATTCCTTTTTCTTCTCTGATAGCTATAGCTAGAACTTCTAAGACAATGTTGAATAGAAGTGGGGAAAGTGGACAGCCTTGTCTCGTTCCTGATCTTAGAGGGAAAGTTTTCAGTTTTTGTCCATTAAGTATGATGTTGGCTTCAGGTTTCTCATAGATGGCCTTTATGATTTTGAGGTATCCTCCCTCTATTCCCATTTTGCTGAGGGTTTTCATCATAAATGGTTGCTGGACTTTATCAAATGCTTTTTCAGCATCTATTGATATGATTATATGGTTTTTATTTTTCAATTTGTTGATGTGGTGTATTACATTTATTGATTTAAAAATGTTGTACCATCCTTGCATCCCTGGGATGAAGCCCACTTGATCATAGTGTATGATCTTTGTAATATACTGCTGAATCCGATTGGCTAATATTTTGTTGAGAATTTTAGCATTTATGTTCATCAGAGATATTGGCCTATAGCTTTCTTTCTTAGTTGTATCTTGCCCTGGTTTTGGGATTAGAATAATATGGGCCTCATAGAACGAGTTTGGGAGTCTTTCCTCTTCCTGAAATTTTTGGTGTAGTTTGAGGAGAATAGGAGTTGGTTCTTCTTTAAATATTTGTTAAAAGTCACCTGTGTATACATCCAGTCCGGGACTTTTGTGCTTTGGGAGATTTTGGATTACTTCTTTAATTTCCCTAGTTATTATTAGCCTATTCAGGCTTTCTGCTTCTTCTGGGTTCAGTTTTGGTAGATTAGACCTTTCCAGAAATATGTCCATTTCATCCAGGTTGTCATATTTTTTTTGTCATATAGTTGTTTGTAGTAGTTTCTTACAACCTTTTGTATTTGTGAGGTATCAGTTGTGATTTCTCCCATGTCAGTTCTGATTCTGTTTATTTGGGTCCTCTCTCTCTTTTTCTGGATGAGTCTGGATGAGGGTTTGTCAATATTGTTCATTTTTTCAAAGAATCAGCTCCTGGAGCTCTTGATTCTTTGAATTGTAGTTTGAATCTCTGAGTTATTTAGTTCTGCTCTGATCTTGATGATTTCTTTCCTTCTACTTGCTCTGGGCTTTGTTTGTTGTTGCTCCTCTAGTTCTTGCAGCTTTTTGGTTAGGTTATTTTTATAAATTTCTTGTTACCTTTTTTGGAAGGCCTGTATTGCTATAAATTTCCCCCTGAGAACTGCCTTTACTGTATCCCATAGGTTTGGGCTGTTATCTGTTCATTGTCATTTGTTTCCAGATATTTTTGATTTCATCTTTGATCTCATTGTTGACCCCTTCATTGCTTAAAAGCATGTTATTCAGTCTCCATGAGTTAGAGAATTTTTTTTTCCCTTGAGATTGGTTTCTAGTTTCAAGCCATTGTGATCTGAGAAGATACTTTGTATGATTTCAATTTTCCTGTATTTGTGGGGGCTTGTCTTGTGACATAGCATGTGGTCTATCTTGGAGAATGATCCATGTCCATTTGGAAAGGATGTGTATTTTGCTTCTTTGGGGTAAAAGACTCTGTATCCATCAGTTAGGTCCATTTCCTCTAGAGTGTTGTTCAATGCCACAACATCTCTGGGGATTTTTTGTTTGGAAGATCTGTCCATTGTTGATAGTGGGGTATTAAAATCCCCTACTATTAGTGTTTTGCTGTCTATGTCTTTCTTAATGTCTTCCAAGATTTTCCTTATATATTTCAGAGCTCCGATGTTGGGTGTGTATATGTTTATGAGAGTTATTTCTTCTTGATGGATTGTTCCCTTAAGTATTATGAAATGTCCATCTTTGTCCCTTTTTATGTCCTTCATTGTAAAATAAAATAGATAAAAATCTATTTTATCTGAAATCAGTATTGCTACTCCAACTTTTTTTTCATGTCCATTTGGTTGATATGTATTTTCCCATCCCTTCATTCTCAATCTGTGTCGATCTTTTGTTCTGAGGTGGGTCTCTTGATGAGAGCATATATGTGGGTCATGTTTTCTTATCAGTTCAGCTACTCTGTGTGTTTTGATTGGTGCATTTAATCCATTTACATTTAAGGTTATTATTGATTGATATTTATTCACAGTCATTTTCTCCCTTCGTGTCTGCCTTCCTCTTTGACTTTCTCTGTTTCTTCATTTTATTTATTTACTTATAGCAGACCCTATAGCATTTCTTGCAATGCTGGTTTGGTAGAGATATATTCTTTCAGTCTTTTTTTGTCAGGTAAGCTCCTTATTTCTCCTATCTTGAATGAGAGCCTTGCTGGTAGAGTATTATTGTTTGCAGGCCTTTGTTTACCATTACTTGAAATACTTTTTGCCATTCCCTTCTGGCTTGAATAGTTTCTGTTGAATAATCATTTGATAGCCTTATTGGAGCCCCTTTGTATGTTATTTGTCTTTTCTCTCTTGATGCTTTTAGGATTCTCTCTTTGTCTTTGAAATTAGCCATTTTAATAATAATGTGCCTTGGTGTTGGTCTGTTTGGGTTGATCCTCATTG